>JAPKLW010006711.1:0-16723 GCA_026898455.1 Plectranthus barbatus
TTCATTCAATTCACATCCCAAAAATCATGCAAATTACACACATATCAGCTACCTCCAACCAAACTTACACTCATTACTACTCGAAATTTTCTCAACACAAGCATGCTATCTAACACCCCATCTAACCATGTCTCAATCACTAATGACCTTTCAAATACACCATCGGGATTATTACATCTCCTCAATTTGTCTCTTTTATCAACTAACTCGTAAACCTCATTCACCTTCTTTGTTAGCACCACCTCCTTTGCAACATCGTCTATTAACCGGGAAAGAAAAGCAAACACCGTTTCTCCACATAGTCCTCCCGTTATAGACTTCGCTTCACACTCTTCATCCAATAGTTGTGCAAAAACTGGAATTTCTTGAATTTCCTCGGGTGAAGGTATCTCGTTATCGTCTTTCTTCATACAATCCTCATGTTGCACAAACCCGTTGGTGCCCTTATCCTCCTCATATTCTTGAGGTAACTCTTCACCCTCCTTTTGTGGTTCTTCCTCTTGTACCACTTCTATCTCCTCTTCTTTGACTTCATCTTTCTTCATCTTCGTATCTTCCATTGCCTTTTCCTCTTCAACATCACTCACACTTTCCTTTGATTTCATCACAATGTTTGCACTCTTATCCCCCATGCATTCATTAATCTCATTGCCACTTATCCTCGGAATTAGTTTCGTGTCCTTTGAAACTCTCTCTTCTTGATCCATTTCATTCCATGGCTTGACAACGGTTGATTCTTGTGTTGGAGTCTCTTCGAGTTTCCCCTCATACTTCTCAAACATTCTTTCATTCACCACCTCACTATCTCTACGTGGCCTCCTCAACAAGTTCAATTGTTTTTGCATTTGATCCAATTCGCTCCTCCACATATCACTTTCTCTATACTTCTTCTCAACCTTCACCGTATTGTAATCCCTTTGCTCTTCCAGTCATTGGTAATTACATTCAAACATCTTCTCATATACGCTTCGAAGTGGCTTTCGTGGTCTTTGATTTTCCAACATTTTTGCTTTCATCTCCTCCACTTGCCTTTGTAAATTATCCAATCTCTCCTTGGTGTCTCCTCTTTGATTCTCCATTTTAGCTTTCTCAAGTAGCCAAGCTTTTGATCTTGTGATCGTAAACTACCTAGGAAAAATCAGCAAAACAAATTACAAAGCAAAACAATTCAACTAAACAAACTAGAACAATTAGCAAACAAATGTTAGTAACAATATTCACACAAACATTTCCTCAAACACCTAGCATACACTTCTTCAAACTTTCAATAATTTCACAAGACCTACTAGAAGATTCCCCGGCATCGGCGCCAAAAACGTGACGACGGTGAATGCAACACTATCTTCAAGTTAAATTTTATCAATCCAAGTACTTTTCAATTCGCTCAAGTGAAAACTATTTACTTGTTTGAAGGTTTAATAGCTAGGCTAGACACAGTCGTTGGTTTTGTTTAACTAGGCAAAGTAGAATGTAATCAAGCATACAAGTAACAAAACAATAACAAAACATGTAATCAAACTTCTCAAACCAATTCAATTGAATAACTCGCTTAGGTAAATCAAAATCTCAAGTTTCAACAATAAGAAGATAGTGAGTGTTGATGGAATTTCTATTGTTCCAAGTTGAATCAACTATGTTGTAAACCAAATTTAATCCCTAAGAGGTTGAGCAATCGACCCTACACTCGCTAGCCACTTGCTACGGAAAACTAGCGGTAGATGACACTAGGAATTGCAAACAGCTACGTTATTAACCCCTAGATCACTCCCAATCGACCGTCAATTATCGCCCTACGACCTAGCCCCACACATGGATTAGAACTAAAATCGTAAGAATTTACACTTATCACGATGATTCCACCCGCGTGTTGGCTGCAGCGTTCACGTCAACTACCTCTAAGGCTGGCTATTACCTACACCTAAGAGATAAGGAATAGGCTCAAGTGCAATTCAATCCCTCAAAGGAAAGAAAACAAGCAAATTTGATATCAACTCATCACAATATCCATTCTACAACACTCACAATTGAATTTAGTTCTTCATACCTTGAATTGAGTACAAATCAATAAGAGAAATGAGAGAATCCATTACAAAATTTCAATGTCTAAGTATGATCTCTTTTGGTTGCCTTCCTTGGACTTGATCTACCTTCCTTCCTTCTAATTCCTCACCAAATTGGAAGAATTTAGCTTGAATCAACTTGAAATGTGGATGGGGAACGGTTTGGAGATGAATCTAGAGAGAACTCTCGTGACGGTTATTGAAAATCTGACCAAAAGTTCATTTAAAATGCGAAAATCCCCCTTTTATAGACGAGCTCCCAGGGTCTCGGATCGCCCGAGCATGCTGGAAACCGCAGAACCACGAAGCCCGCATTGGCTCGGCCGAGCCAGGCTTGGCTCGGCTGAGCGAACCCTCTGAAGAGCAGGCTCGGTCGAGCACTACAAGGTCGGCCGAGCCAAGTCTCTGTTCCAATGGCTCGGTCGAGCCTGCCTTGGCTCGGCCGAGAAATTCCTATGAAATCTGGTTTCTTCACTCCTTTGCTCCGCTCGGTCGATCCAACTTCCTTTTTTCCTTTCGGCTCGGACGATTTACCTCCAAAACTCACCCAAAAGTGCTATAATATGCTCAAAACCTATCCTACAACATTCAAAACACAAAAACACGAAAACACGACAAAAGAACAATAAAAACATATGATATGAGGGTAAAATGAACGCAAACATGCACGCTCACACATCAAAATATAGGTCATTTTACACACATATCAAGCTAAAATAACAAAACTTGCCAAAACAGGCCAATTTTCCTTCTCGGGCTTCTGTATCGATCGACATGCACCATGTCGATCGACACACAGGTAAGTGTGTCAACTTCCCCTTATCCAGCCTTCGTGTCGATCGACACCGCTATCAAGCCTTAAATACCTTCTGCCTTTCAATCGACATTCGTCCTCTGTGTCGATCGACATGCACCACATTGATCGACACAGAGGTAATACTATGGGTTTTTGGCACGTCTTCCAACTTGGTTGACTTCCTGTGTGTCAGTCGAAGCAGCAACTTTGTTCTTCACGGCTCTTTTCATCATTTGACCTCTTTTTAGCCTTAAATGCCTTCAAAATTGAGCATCACAAGCATAACATCATCTAAAAAAGAGTCATGCAAAAAAATAATTGAAAAACATAAACTAATTTTACTAAAACAATGGAGAAAAACATGGATATGTGAGTACAAATATGAACTTATCAAGTACTCAGCCACTGTGTGTGTTTTCCCCACATGTAGGTACAAGGTGATGGCGGTGGCGACGGCGTTGTGGTGGTGAATATAAGAAGGTGGTTCTTTTGTGAACCATAATGAATTAAATTGTAAACCCCTTTGCCTATTATTTCAATTTCTCTCATTCGTGTTAAATGACATGGATATTTAAACTACTTGAAGCCTTTTGTTTTGTAAGTCCAAATTGAAACCCTCTTTTGATGCATTACTTGAAGTACTTGAACCTTAATGGCATGATCTAGCTTGAACGCATTTTGGCATGTTATCCTATCTTGATTTATTTAAATTATTATTCGGTATTTGAGCCAAGGGACTATGTCCTCATACATAGTGCCCATGTATTGTTTTCGTATATTTATGTATGCGATTTGTTGTTCCAAGTCATACTTGGCGTAAGACCCGCGTGGTGGTCATTATTTGAAATCAATTGTCATTCTTTATTCTCCACGCTTTATTTGAGAAAATGTTATTTGCTTTGGATTTAAATTAATTTCTTCAAAATTGAGTTCGTGTTCTTTTGATAAATTCCACTTGTGTTTGCCACTCTTTGAATAAAGTTCAACAATTGTTTTTAAACCACTAAAACCCTTAGAGTGCATTGTTTCCACGTGGGTCTGCTGCATAGGCCTGGTTTGGGGGCGCGATAGTATACTTGGTCCCTTGCTGCTCAATATGGTTTGAATGACTGTACCATACTATATTGGATTCGTACTTGACGAAATCCAAACTTCGCTAGACTCTTTTTCTTTCAGGCTTGTACGATGTCTTGTGTAATTTTGGCTTGTTTAGTCTTTCGCGCGCACTAGACTCTTAAGTAGTCTAGTTTCCAGATTAGAGTATCAGCTTACAACTAAATAAAGAACCCATACAGGACTTTATATTTTTCATCTAAGCTAAAAACTAACTAAGATGGCTTTTACATTCTTTAACCCACCGAAACATACCATAAAAGGAAGGATATTTCTATTAAATGTCCTAACAATTTTCCCCCTTTTTGATGTGGTCAAAGTCATCTCTAACCTAAGATGATGAGGAGCAAAAAGCTTTTAGAGTTTTTACAAGTATGACTATCAATATATAAACTCACAAAGATTCCACCTCAAATTCAGCTTTCTACTTAACCTTATAGATTTGGAGAGATATTGCTCGATTAATTTTTCAAATTTTGAGCAATAAAATATATTAAGTGCAAGAGAGCAAGAAGTCTGCTGATGACACTGAAGTGTGTAATTTCAGCTATGAAGAACGAAGACCTTTGTTGGACAAAAAGAGATTGTCATCAACAAGTTAGTTTATCCTTTAAGTATTTTTATTACTAGTACAGGGATAAACTAACTCTAAGAAACCTATACAGAACTATTATAAGTCTATATTAGGCTGCTTCTGGTCTTCATCTTCATCTAGCTGCTGCTGGTACTGTCATCCGAGCACAGTACTACATTGAGGGAAGCAGGTTTGATTTTCTGGCCAGCTTTCTACTTCCCTCATGCTAGCTTTCAGCAGCTTTGCTTATGGAGGTCTGTAGGCGTTGCCTGTGGCAAAGTTAATCTAGTAGCAAGAAAATGAGGATCCCCAATCAATGATGAGCATGAGACACTCTCCTACGTTTTTATATTACCCCTCTGGCTTCTCTTCGTTTGTCTGCCTGTCCGTTCATCAGTAACTGTAGATCCTCGGCAGGCAAAGAAGCTCTCTGAGTGACTATGCCCCAGCCATCTGTTGTTGGCATGTCACTTTAAGCAGTGAGCAGTGTACCTGAAGAAGAACGTGAAATCTGATTTCTTCTGCTCCTTCGAGGTAATAATTTAATTGTTATGCTCAAGTCTTTTGATGTCTTCTGCACCTTTCATACTTCTTCCCCCTCTTTGACCGCACTCAAAAAGGGTAGAGCTTGATATATTGGGAGGCTTCATCTTCTTCTTCATCGAGAGAATTTTGAAGGGTAGAGAAAAATATTTCAAAGTATAGGTTAATGGAAGGCAGGGTTTTACAGTAAAAATATATTCGCAAGAACGACAGTGGTGAACCCTATTTATAGCTAAAAGAGCATCAGTGTAATATAGGAATTTGACTGTTGTGATCATGTACCGAGAAGTCTGATCGTCTTCTGGGGAATCGGCGATGGTTGAGGTACCCTGTGCCTGCGACGTGCATCATGGATGTGATGTGGATTTCCTCATCGAGTCCTGAAAGTGCTGACCTGGCAGGCTGTTGTTGGACCACAGATTTCAAAGGAAGATTTGGATGTCTGTTGAGAATCCTTCGCATTTAATCGCATTAAATGTGGCATATCGCATATGCAATTTGGCAGATCAATCGCCTCGCCTTAATGTAATCATCAGCATGTTTTGTAAGCTTAGCATGCTCGGACTAAAGAAATGTTAAGCATGAATCTCCGTCAGCTTGTATTTTTCAATCTTCAAATAAAGTGAGAGCTTGGACTCAACTTTAATTTGCATCTCTCCGTATTCAATGATCTTTGATTGAGACCTTGGACTCAATATTATTCCGCTTCACCGTCTTCAACCACTTGATGAATATCATGGTGATCACGTACTTGATATATCCATGAACGACATTTGTATGATATACTGAGAGCTTGGACTCAGTATGCATCAATAAGTCAAATAACTAAGAGCTTGGACTTAGTTTTAAATATTCCAGATGATTATATTCTAAGCACTTGAGTGAATACCGAAGATAGTATACTGAGAGCTTGGACTTAGTACGGTATCTACACTCTACAGAAATCCATGATAGTGAATGAGAGCTTGAACTCATTCTTCTCCTTATTCTATCTCATCAAACTCCATAAGACCAAGTTTTATACAGAGCTCCTTAAATCGAGCTTTTGGAAGCGGTTTTGTGAAGATGTCAGTGAGTTGATCTCCAGTACGAATGTACTCTACGCTTATATCCTTCATTTTGACATGATCATAAATAAAGTGATGTCTTATGTCAATGTGTTTGTTTCTGGAATGATGAACCGAATTCTTCGTGATGCACATTGCACTATTATTGTAGCAATAGATGGGAACACATCCTGAGTCCACATCATAGTCGAGAAGTTGTTGTTTGATCTATAATATCTGAGCACAACAACTAGCAGCAACAACGTACTCCACTTTAGTAGTATACGTTGCAACCGAGTGTTGTTTCTTGCTGAACCAGTTGAACAGCTTATGTCCAAGAAACTATCAAGTTCCACTCGTGCTCTTGCAATCAATACGACAATGTCAGAAGTTTGAGTTTGAGTACTCGTTTAAAATAAGCTCGTCACATCTTGGGTACCAGATTCCAAGTGACTTAGTACAATTCAGATATCTTACAATTCTATTGGCAGCATCCATATGTGATTTCTTTGGATTAGCTTGAAACCTTGCACATACTTGAAGGGATTCGTGAACTGAATCACGAAGTCCGTTTGCCAAGGATCGTTAATTGGAATATCAAAAATAAATTGCTATGCATATGAACAATCCTAGCATGCTCCTATATTATTATGCATAAGAAGGTTATGCGGAATACCTGGATTGATGAACTCTAAAGAACGCGTGCGCGGAGATGCCCTTTGATCTTTCCCACGCACCAAGATTTAATTTCCTAACAGATTGAGGAAATTAATCTATAGAAAATAAACAATTATTTTCGAAAATAAAGAGGAGAGAGAGAAGAAGAAAAATCCTCCTGATCTGATCTTCTGATCAGTATCCCAACTCGATCTGAAAATCTGGTGAAGATTGTCTATCAGATCCCTTGCCCGGCTGAGAAGCAGAATTTCCTCCTCGTTCTCAGATCTTAGTCGATCACCACAGCTCCCAAATACTGGTTTTCTGTGTGCAACTTATGATCTTGTGGTGTAGGTGTGTTGAGATCTGAGGAACTGAGGCCTATTTATAGGAAATTCTAGACTCCTATTGGGCTTGAGTTATCATGGGCCAGACCAGGGACCAGAATGCAAATAGCAAATAAGGTCTATCAATTAATTAATTCTCATATTCAACCCAGAATATAATTAAATAATTAATATTGATTCATGCCACCAGAGAATCAATATTGTCCTACCTATTTGCTACCACATTTTGAGGTACGGGTTGCATTGGACTCGGTTTATCCCCACATTTAAGGTTACAGACATTCGTTAATTAATTTAAGCTCTGACAAGCTATTTAATTAATTAACATCTTTAATTCCTGAATCAATCCACTCAAACCTTTTCACTTATGCTTGAACTTAATCAACCTGCAGGACTTTAGCATAACGAACCTTTTGAGCTGTTCAGGGAATGTCACCATCCTATACTAGATGTGGTTACCTAGTTCAGATACCAGACAGTCATACACAAATTGATATCACCCAAGACTGCAGATGTACAGGTTCAACTAGAACCTTCTCTACAACTCAAAGTGATATACAATATATGTACACTTATGTATCCTCATATAGGCTTAAGACTCCATCGAGTCATAGAGATCTAGATTCTTTTAATGTCAGATAAAAGAATCAATCTCGACTTAGGTCCTCATCAATGTGTGCCCCACACCAGCATACCTAGACATCCAAGATAAGATGCTTATCCGCATATGCTGCAGCCTACACCGAGAGTTTATCCTGGAACTGTCTCAGTTGTGATGACTATTTATATCTCGCTAGGTCAAACGATCCATACGATCTTCCGTGATCTTCTACACACCGTATGATCTCCCTATCGACGAGATAAGAGGATAATTGTGTTTGCGACACATGTTTGTTAATTCAGACAGGAGATGAACATACAACAATTATGATTACCAGTATATTCATCAATACTCCGACGGCATAAGATATATTAGGTTGGCTGGCTTTCAAGTATAGGAGTGAGCCTATGATTCCTCTGTTTGTTGATGGATCGACTAATTCTTCATCTTCATCTGAATGTGATTTGTACGCTCGTACTCATAAGAATCCTCAGAGACTTAGTCTTTTCTGGAAGAAACTTGTTGACAAGATCTCTGGTGTACTTTTTCTGATTGATGAATATCCCTTCACTGGACTGATGAACTTGAAGTCCTAAGAAGTACGTCATTTTTCCCATAATACTCATTTGGAAGTTACTCTGCATAAGTTGGGCAAATTTCTCGCAAAGGCTCAGATTCCTTCACCCAAAAAAAAATATCATCGACGTAGATCTAGACCAGTAAGATGTCTTCTTGATCCTTGATTCGAAACAGAGTCCTATAGATCTTCCCTTTCATGAATCCATTCTTCAGTAGGAATTGTGATAGGTTCTCATACCAAGCTCATGGTGCTTGCTTCAATCCATATAATATTTTCCGCAGCTTGTAGACTTGCTTACCTTCTTCAAAACCGGGAGGTTGCTCAACATATACTTCCTCCTTTAATTCGCCATTGAGAAAGACACTTTTCACGTCCATCTGATACGGTGTGAATCCATGATATGCAGCATAGGCTAGAAATAGCCTTATAGCCTCCAATCTGGCTACGGGAGCAAAGGTCTCATCAAAATTGATTTCTTCGTACTGCGCATATCCTTTGGCAACTAGTCTGACTTTTTTCTGACTATGTTACCAGCTTCATCTCACTTGTTCTTGAAAACTCACTTGGTTTCGATCACTGATTGATTTGTCGGATAATCAACCAAGTCCCAAACATGGTTGCGAGTGAATTCTAAAAATTCCTCTTGCATAGAATTAATCCATTCGGCTGATTCAAGTGCATTTGCTACTCTTGTCGGCTCAACCTGAGAAATGTAGCATGTAAGTAGTGTACTGCCCTGTCTTGTTCGAACTGGATTGGCGATATCATCCAGTACAGCTTCCTCTGGATGATTGCGAAGTCACTTGGGTCATTGAATTTCCTCGACCTTAATGAATTGAGTGAATGGCTCTTCGATGTGTACTTCTATGACCAGCACTTCTGAAAGAGATTGATCTTCGGGAATGATTTCATTTTCCAATGTATCATCATTGGTGCTGTTGGTCCCGGTTTTTCAGAGTTTAACACGTTACGCAGCGGAAATAATATAAAGTAAACGTTTTCTTGCACTTGCTGGTTAACCAACTGACTGGGACCTGTCAGCTGGTGATTCAAAACTTAGAATATTTTTGGCCTTGTTTGCGCAGTTATCAGTTTTCAGAGTATACACCAGCACTTGGGTGCTGGGTTTAAAATAAGAATGTAATGCAGAAAACTAATAAAGACAAAGGATTTATAGTGGTTCGATCAACTGATCTACGTCCACTCTCCAGTCGTAGCACTGGAAATTTCACTAAGAGTAATCGGGTACAAGCGTCCTACGATCTATCTCTAGCTGGTGAATGCCTCGTCCACCAGTTCACTAGATCAACCGCTCCCGGCCTTGTTTCCTTCTTCAACTCTGATCAGCTGGTGGAGTGCGAGCACGTCACTTCAACCTCCACAGCTTCACTGGGTGTTTAGTTCTCCCAAGAACGTATCTTCTCAATACGGCAAACTGCCCGTGATAACTCAAGTGCTGGCTGGCACAAGAGCTGCTGTGAACTTCCTCGGAAGAGAAAGATCACCAAAGAGATCAGTAACTTACAAGCTGGAAGCTTGAAGTCTC
Source organism: Plectranthus barbatus (assembly GCA_026898455.1). Classification (NCBI taxonomy): domain Eukaryota; kingdom Viridiplantae; phylum Streptophyta; class Magnoliopsida; order Lamiales; family Lamiaceae; genus Plectranthus; species Plectranthus barbatus. The sequence goes on from JAPKLW010006711.1 coordinate 9,864, forward strand.
GTGTTTGATAAATCAACACACGGATAGCCTTTAGAAAGGCCTCGAAAGTGTTCTGCTTGCTTGCAATAAAGTTTCAGACTTTCGGTAGTTGAGCGAGGGAGAAGAGTATTGAATGTCAGGAAGCAAGCGTCTTAAATGTTGGTGGTTCCGACCTATTTATAGACGCGGGATCCCATTCAAATCTCCTAGCCGTTTGGACACATTCGGAAAAGGTCTCTGTCCTCGCATGTCCTTCTGACGGCGGCAGGTATGTTTTTCCGGAAAGTCCCATACTTTTGTCCGCTTTATCTGACATTGATCTCTTTATGTCAGAACGGCACTATTCGTCAGTACGAGGAATCGAGACTGGTGTCTTGTAACTGATGGACTTTAAGGTATCCTCCTTAAAGTCATACTCTGTCAGTTAATTCCTCGACGAATCTTCTTTTTGTCTCTAAGACTCTGGGAGAGAGAATCTGGAATTCTGCTGGTAACATCCGACTGGTAGATCATTCTGGTGATCTTGTGCTGGCAGTCTCTGCTGGTGACTTGCGCTGGCACAATCTAAGTACCAATATGTCTGATGTTAACTCTTGGAATCTCCCATGACTGGTGGCTTCACCGCTGGTGAATAGTGTCAGTGAGAACACGTATTCTGCTGGTAGGATTTGTCAGCCGCCTGCTGGTGAAATCCTTCCCAACTGGTGAACAGTAACCAGTCATTAGCTCTTCTTATGCTGGTGAACAGTGTCAGCACGAGTCTTTGTCAGCCGCCTCCTGATGAAACTTTTCCCAACTGGTGATTAGTAACCAGTGGTAAGCATTTCTCATGCTGGTGAACAGTGTCAGCATGAGTCTTGATCAGCTGCGACTTACAACTCAAAAGACCTAAACAGGACTTTACATTTGAGAACTAGAGCTATCTAGAGACAACTGACGCTGGTAGGACTTAGGATTTGATCCACCAAAACTAAGATCTATACAAGTAGCTACTGAGGGAGAGAAACTTTGACAAATTTCCCAACAATTTCCCCCTTTTTGGTGCGATCAAAGCCTAACCAGCGAGCACTCAGCTGATGAGGAAAGTTACAGAAAAATTTCAGGGTTTTACAAATAAGCCTATCAGATCTAAACCCATGAAACTACTTCCTCACATCAGCTCTAACTAAAATCTTCCCCCTCAAACTAAGAGGGATGTTGCTCGTTTAAAATATGAAAATTGAGATCAGAGCAAAAATAGATTTAAAGTATGTAGACGAGTGCTGGTGCTGATTACACTGGATGTGTAAGTTCAGCTGGTAAGTAAATACTTGACAATTGTTGGACAACTAGAGATTGTCATCAACTTGTCAGTCAGCATTCCATTAGTGATGGAGCAATTACAAGTACAGGAATTGGTAACTGACTAGACTAGCTGATACATATTTACTTACAACAAAATAGAGAAACTAGACTATGGCTTGGATGATGATCCTGGTGATTGAGTTCTCGCGCTTGTGATAGACCTCAGGATCTCTGTAAGTGCGGCCATGTCTTGTTCTCTCTTCAGCCTTTCCTCAGCAGCAATCCGTCTCTCTTCCTCAGCAAGTCGGGCTCTCTCTGCTTCAGCCAGTGCTCGCACCCTTTCCCCCTCTTGGATCCGCGCCAAAAAGGTGGAGACACCGGCGGTGACGGACTCCATTTGTTGAGCAATTTCAGTTCGGAAGGTGGCGAAGCGCTGATCCATCCTGGCATCAATGAGTGCAAGAAGCTGCGCAGGAGGATGGATCTCGGAGATCGGCATCGCTGATACTTCTATGGAAGAGGAGGGCACATCAGGTGCGGAAGGAGCCATTGCTTGTTCAGATTCAGCTGTTATTTCCATTGGGGCTGGCTCCTCCGCTGGCACTGCAGCTGCAGCTGGTTCCTCCGCTGGTACATCAGCTGCTGCTGACTCCTCTACTGGCACTTCGACTGCTGGCTCCACTACTGGCACTGCTGCTGGAGCTGGCTGGACTTGTTCAAAAACGGGTGGGGCTGTGAGTTCCACCACTTGCCAGTCCATATGATTAGGGACAAGATCGCCCGAAACAGTAGGAACAGGGGGGACGGCAAGGGTCAGCCACCAACCACGAGAGGGATCCTCCTCTACTAAGTGGTCTACCAGCAGAGCGCAGGCAGCCATGTCGAACAATGTAGCATGGTAGGGAGGGTTCCTCGGAAGATCGACCAGTATTCGGATGCGTCTGAGCGCGTAAACCATCTGGTAGCCGCGGCTGGTTAGGTGGAACTGGAGAAAAGGTAACTTTACCAATTTCGGACGCGGGAGGCGGGAGGTGCCAGTCAGCTTCCGGTAGTCAGCTATCTTCTTCAAACGGCGCTTGATCCGCCTAATGGACAGCTGCTGGGGGTTCTCAGCATCGGTATCCATGAATGCGTGAGCCCACTCCTCCTCCGCTCTCCAGTAACACAGTCCGAGCCGGGCATATAGCACAGAGCGCTTTTCCACAGTTAATCGGCGCTCGCACCAGTCAAAAATCTTCCACCGCCGGAACTCCCTAAACAGCTCCGGACTCACTCTCCACAGATATTGGAAATCTGCAATCATCTCGTCATCGACGGCACTCTCTACTTCCACCGTGATGTTCTCCGCATATTCATACAATGTGGAATTGTAGTATTCCACTGGCTGCAGGGGCAGGCACCAGTCAAAAATTCTTGAAGCATAAACGGACTGGTGGGGGAGGCCGCTGGTCGGGATTATGTTGAAGATTGAGAATTCAGGCACCCTGGAATTATAAAATGCCATCTCCCCGCGGTGCTCCCACCGGTGCACCCCTGTCACTTGAGCCTGAAGGTCGTCCTCATCGATCAGGTGGATGTAGTGAATGCTGATCATGTAGGACCTTCTTTCTTGTCGCTCAGCGCGTCCTGGTGCTGATGAGGATGCCGCTGGTCGTCCCGAAGATGTTGAGGCTTCAGATGATTTTGGACGACCGGCATGAGCACGAGCCTCAGCATCAAAATCAGGGAAAAGATCCTTCGGCTCCATCCTCTGCACGGTTGAGCGATGTACCACTGGCGGTGGTTGTTCATCTGCCACTCCACCAGTGGTCTCCATGTCCGCGGCCTCCTCTTCCGCCGCTTGCTCCTGTTCCTTTGATTCAGACTCTTCATCAGAGGAACTCGCCAGTTTTACCGGGGTGGTCGCCCGCACTTCTTCTCCTCCACTGGCATCCCCATGCGCAGCCAGTGGGATTTCTCCTTTATCACCATCACCTCCACCATCCCCTTGCTCAGGTGGAGGGACGTCAGCAACTTCCTCTTCCGGTTTGTACTCATCCACAAGGGATAGTACGTCCTCGTCAGCGCCCATCACCAGCAGGCGTGTAGAGGATTCATCGGGTAAGATCTCGCCTGGTGCTGGTGCTGGTGGCACGGTACTTGTTGAAGTCTCGGGGACTCCCCATTTTCCCTTGGCCACCTGGCGCAATTGGTCGGCCAGTTGCTCCTGGCGCCTGGCCTCGGTCTCAGCCTTGATTTTGGCAAATCTTTCATCACGGGCTGCCAGCTCAGCCTCTCTCTTCTGCTGGGCGACAATGGCTCGCAGCCTGGATTGAGCTTGTTTCTTCTTGATAATAGAGGCGTGCTTCGCCTTCTTGGCCTCTTCGGCCTCCTTCTGGGCTCTGGTCTGGATTCGCTTCCTCTTGCGAGTCATCCTCTCGAGGGTCTCCTCCTCAGTCAGTCCCAAGACGGACTTCTTGACTGGAACTGAGATCTTTCCAGACGCAGGATCATAAGCAACAGCTTGCGGAGGCTGCTGGTGCTGGTGGGTCTTCGGCTTCTTGCGGGATGGAGGCTTGGTGGCTGGTACCAGTTGTACTTCTCGAGGATGAACGCCAGTAGCCTCAGCCACCGCTTCCTCCATCGTAGCGAAGAGAGACTCCGTCTCTAGCTTTCGCTTCAACTCCGCCTTCGCCGCTGCTGGCAGTGGGAGAGCCACAGCTGGCACTTGCTCCCCCAGGTCTTCTGAATCTTCTTCAGAAACGGCCTCATCAGGGTTCATTGCCTTCTTGCCTTTCAACCGGCGTGGCTTCTTGTAATCGGGGTCAGCCTGCTTGACCTTGGAGACTGGTATAAAGTCTGAGGGGACCAGTCTCTCCCCTTGGTCAACGCCTTCACCCATCTCCACTTCCAAGACGTGGCTGATCCGCAGCCCGAATGAGACTGCGTGAGCGAACTTCCCTTCAGTTGGCACGGTGATGTTCCGCGCCACATTCTCCAGCAATCGGCTAAAAAAGAATTCGGCCCAATTTCCCTGTACACCATCTACCAGGGTGCACATTACCGAAAACTTCCGCAGGCTTAGCTCGGCGTACGATCCGACCTCACATTGTAGCATGCGAACCACAATATCGCACACCATTTGCCAGTACTCCTCCATCTCGAACTTCTTCATGCCAGTCCGAAAGACGGTGACTTCTGGCTTCTTCCACTCTTCCCATCTCCGCTGGAACTCGACCGTATCATCCCTATGATATGTCGCCACTTCCTCTCCTTCATTCCTCATCCCAAACATGTTGGCGAGGTATTCAGCATCAATCGAGATCAGATGGCCGAAAACTGAAGTGGTGAACGACTTCCTGTCGTCAGCAATAACCGCCCTAGCATAGAATTCCGCAACCATATGAGGATGGAAAGTTCTGGGGGTCGCCGTTAGGTACGGTCGGAGCTGTTCTCGGTCAATCATCTCTATCAGCTCCTCGCCGAAATGTTTCAGGGCTAATTTCTCATTCAAAATTTTCTCCTTTTGGACCTGAGCAGCCCTTATCTGTGCGTTGGAGAGTTGATGTCGGGTCGGCGGTCTATTCAGCTGAACCAGTCTGGCAAAAGGATGGCTATAATCAACGTCCTCAATCTTTACAATGCCAGTATATGATGGCATATGTGCTTCAGCGAGGGGTAGGTTCAAAGATTCTGAGGATGATGAAGTAGAGGGGCTATCAGCAGGAGGTTGCGAAGAAGACGCCATGACTTCGGAAAATATCAAAGGAAGTTGAAGGAATTTGAACAGATTTAGGGTTCTGAAAATATGAGGGATCGTAAAGGTTAACCCGATGAAGGAGATCGGGTATTTATACGAAGGGCCATGCAGGATTAAAAGACCGAGATGAAGTCTCAGCAAGTAAGGATCGACGGTCATCAGCAGGCCCGCTTCCCTGTGGTGACGTGCGCGGTCGTGCTGACGGGCGCCACGACGTGGAGCTGACATGGCACACGCCGATTGGTGGCATCCAAGTGTCGGACTGCGCAGACACTGTGCGTATTAAATGTGGCATTAAATGCCGCATTAAATTCTGAGATACGCACACGCAAGAGGATTTGAACATTCCCGCCATTTCTGCGACAGCTGGCACGACTCTTGGACTTCAAGAGATCGTCAGTTGAGAGCTGGGACTCAACTGGTCATCAGTAATATAACTGGTCATCAGCAGGATATGCCAGTTGATCACTTCCCCCTGTCAGCATGGCCTCCTTACCAGTTGACAACTGGTACTTACGACTGGTTCCCGAGTACTTGGATAAATTGAGAGCTGGGACTCAATTTCATCAGTCGTAGGAAATTCGCCAGTTGTCTGCTGACAACTTGAAGGATTGAAAGAATTGAGAGCTTGGACTCAATTCATTCCGCATAATCTTCTCTTCAAGAAATCCACTCCTCATCATCGCTTGAAATTGGGAGCTGGGACCCAATTTCGCTTCAACTGATGGTTTGTGCTGGCAACTTCGGAATGAGAGCTGGGACTCATTTCCTTAGACAATTAAGGGATAAGTTCCGCCAGTAGGAACCATCAGTGAGCTTGAGATACCACTTAAATAAAAACAACTAAGAGCTTGGACTTAGTCGTAATCAGCGTCCTTCAGAAGATCAAGAACAGAATGAGAGCTGGGACTCATTCTTCCTCAACACTTGGGCTCGCATCAATCTCCAAAAGACCGAGTTTGATGCACAACTCCTTGAATCTTGCTTCTGGAAGGGGTTTGGTGAAGATGTCAGCCAGTTGATCTTCAGTTCTGATGTAGTCCACGCTGACATCCTTCTTCTCGACATGATCACGTATGAAGTGATGTCGAATATCTATGTGCTTGGTTCTGGAATGATGAACCGGATTCTTCGTGATGCACATAGCACTGTTGTTGTCGCAATAGATGGGAACACTTCCAGTGTCCACTTCATAATCCTCCAGTTGTTGCTTGATCCAAATAATTTGAGCACAGCAACTGGCAGCGGCAACATATTCAGCTTCAGTGGTAGATGTAGCAACTGAGTGCTACTTCTTGCTAAACCAACTGATTAGCTTGTGTCCTAGAAATTGACACGTACCACTGGTACTCTTTCGATCTATACGGCATCCAGCAAAATCTGAATCTGAATATCCAATGAGTGTAAGCTCATCATTTTTGGGATACCATATTCCAAGAGATTCAGTCCCCTTCAGATATTTCACTATCCTTTTGGCAGCTTCCATGTGTGACCTTTTCGGATTGGCTTGAAATCTGGCACACACTCCGACTGAGTACGAGATGTCGGGTCTGCTGGCTGTGAGATAGAGAAGTGATCCAATAATTCCTCGGTAAATGGTAGGATCAACTGATTCACCTTGTTCATCGAGAAATATCTGACAGCTGGTTCTCATTGGTATCCTTAGGGACTTAGTTTTCTCTGGGCAATATTTCTGGATTAAGTCCTTGGTATACTTCCGTTGACTGATGAAAATCCCATCAGTTGACTGCTGGACCTGGAGTCCTAGGAAGTATGTTAATTTGCCCATCCTACTCATTTGAAATGACGTCTGCATCAGTTGAGAAAACTTCTCGCAGAGAGATATATTCCTTGATCC
>JAPKLW010006712.1:0-16723 GCA_026898455.1 Plectranthus barbatus
AACACACCCTCATCAGCCTTAGGCGAGAAAGCATTTAACTTCGACTTCCCATTATTATGGATATAACATGGTGAACCGAATGCACGAAGATGAGCTATAGAAGGCTTACGACCAAAGTACACTTCGTAGGGAGTTTTCTTGAGTCTGTCGTTGATCCCGCTTCTATTCTGAGTGTAGCAGGCAGTCACCAACGCTTCTCCCCAGAAACTCTGTCCCAAGCCGGACTCAGCCAGCATGGACCGGACTGCTTCTTTCAGCGTCCTGTTCCTACGTTCTACCAGTCCATTCTGCTGCGGTTGCCTTGGAGTAGATCTCTCATGCTTGATCCCGACCTCCGCGCAAAAATCCATCAGCGGACCGTTGCAGAATTCAGTCCCATTGTCCGAACGAATTCGCTTTACCACAGCTTCTCTCTGTTTCTGAGCTTGGATGATCAACTCAGGAAGAATCACCTTCACCTCATCCTTTGTTCTGAGAAGCTTTACCCAGGTATAGCGCGAGTAGTCATCGACTACCACCAGCGAGTATCGTCTTCCACCAATGGTTTGCGGCGTTACTGGTCCAAACAGGTCCATATGTAACAGCTCAAGTACCTGACTGGTACTGGGGCAAACAGGTGACTGGCTCTTGAAGGACTTCTTGGTTTGCTTGCCTTGCTGGCATGCCTTGCAAATTCCTTCCTTCTTGAACCCACCCTTGGGAAGACCATCTACAAGATCATGCTTGGTTAGGTAATTAATAGTTTTGAAATTCAAATGACTTAACCTTTTGTGCCACAGCCAGTTAGTTTCCATGGAACTGGTGGCTACAAAGCATGTATCAGTCTTCCCGCTTTGCCAGTCAACGACATAAAGGCCTCCTTTCCTGACACCTCTCAGCTTGGTCTCACCAGAATCTTCATTCTTGATCTGGCACCCAGACTTGTCAAACACAATGGTATAACCATTGTCACACAGCTGACTGATGCTCAGGAGGTTGTGCTTCAGGTTGGTAACAAGGGATACGTTCACAATACGCACATCATCTTTCTCGATGCAGCCCTTGCTAATAACTCTGCCCTTGGAGTTATCACCAAAAATGACTGGAGGTCCTCTGACCTTGGTAAGCTCTGAGAACAGGAACTCCTCACCAGTCATATGAGCGGAGCAACCACTATCAATGATCCACTCGCTCGACCTCTGAAGCTGACTTGCATGACCTAGTTCCTGCAAGAAAAATAGAATCATTTAGGTCCCCGATCATCAGCGGGTCCTGCAGGGTTAGATCTCTGGATCATTCCTTTCGGAATCCAGACTTGTGTGATCTTCAGCTTGGTGTTACCCTTGCTGACATCACCTGTGGCCTTTCCCTTCCTTTTAAAATAATGCATGGTTTTGGAAGGTGTGGCTGTGTGTGCAGATCCTCTGGAGGTATTCTTCCTCCAAGAGTGTCGGAAATTTCTTTCAGACTGATCATGTTGCCTTGGTGGTCTCTGAAATTGAGGGCCACGATGATTAGCCTTCCCAGCCCTTGAGAAAAGGTTTTGATTGGGTTCAGGCCTCCGATAGGTGTTCCTCCTATCGGGAAATATCCTCCTCTCAGTATTCCGCTGAGATTTGGATCCCTTGCAAGTATGCTGGCAACTGGCATACTTGTAAGGTTGTGCGTGGAATCCCTTGACAGCTGGTGCTGGCTGTCGGATTCTACTGGCAGCTGACGCTGACTTCCTTGCCTTAGAATATTTCGGCTTAGTCTGCGTCCTGGGGTGTGCTGGCGTCCTGTCAGCAGAGGATCTTGCCAGTTGAGGATTTTGTCTTGATGACTCACCTATGTATCTGGACTTATGGTTCCTGTGCTGATCAGCCACACGGGACTGACTGGCATAACCAGCTGGTGCTGATGCATTTGCCAGTTGGCCCTTACCCTTACCAGTACTGATTTGTTCGGGTTGATTTATGCTCAAATCTTTTGTAAATCCCAACCCGGACTTATCAGAAGGCTTTCTCCAATGACTTAGAGCTGCCTCCAAGTCTTTCGAGCCTTTATTTAGAAAATTGATTTTGTTTTCTTGCTCCAGAACGAGATTGTGAAAGTTATCTCGTTCAGTTTTTGCAATTTGGAAATCTTGGAGCAATTCAGAATGAGCCTTTTTCAAACTTGCTAGCTCTTCGCTGATGGACCTCGATTTTTCAATCTCACTGGTCAAAACAGTAATTTGACCTTTCAGCGAAGCATTTTCACCAGCCAAAACATTTTTTATTTCATAAAATTTTAAAAATTCATGCTGAAGAACATCTAAAGTGACATCTTCTGAGTCGGAGCAATGCGACTCAGAATCGTCTATGATTTGTACTGGCATGATATGCAATTGAGGAACTGATTGTACCTCATTGTCAGCAGCAAGTGCTAGTTGTTCCTCATCTTCAGCATCTTCTTCAGCTGGCTCTTCTCCGAGAGCTGCCATAAATGCCAGGAGAGCTTCTTCTTCTGACTCTCCATCTGACTCGAACTCCCCATCATCATGATCGGGTATGTCAGGCACCTCAGTCCTGGTCAGCATGGCTTTGGCAACAGCCTTGGAAGCACGCTCTTCAAAGAGCTTCTTCAGCCTTTCCCTCTCAGTTTTGTCCACCTGTGGACATTCAAACTTTAAGTGATCAGGGGATTGGCACTGAAAACAAGCACGAGGAGCTCTCTTGACAAATTTTCCGTCAGATGAGCTAGAAGAAACTCCCTGTTTTGACTTGGCTTTTTCCAGAAGGATAGCCAGTCTTTTCATCTGTTGCTCTAGTTCAGCGATAGAGCTCTCGCCGCCTTTGGAATGAGATCCTGATGTGGACTGGATCTCCTTCGGCTGGTTGTGCTGTGCAGCGGGTCTCTCAGCATGGAAGGGCTTCTTGTGCTTCCAATTGAAGTCCTTTTTGACGAAGTACGCCTCGTCCTGAGCTTTAACGCTGGGGGATCCAACATTCCTGATGGCCTCGTTCTTATTCACCATCTGGATGTCCCACTCGTGTGCCTGCAACTGAGCAAACAACTCCTTGGGAGTCATCTTGGACAGGTCCTTTTCCTTCAGAGCTGTCGTCTTCACGAACCAATCTTCTTTAGGCATCTTGGACAGGATCTTCGAGTTAAGATCAGCATTGTCGTACTCTCTGCCCAGAGACTTCAGCTCGCTGACAATGGCGTTGAATCTCGCCTCCATCTCCTTGATGGTTTCTCCAGTCAGCATCTGGAAGGACTCATATTTGTCCACTGCAACCTGCAATTTGTTGCGTTTCATTTGGTCAGTTTCTTGACATAGACTATCAAGATAATCCCATACTCCCTTGGCATTATCAAACTGGAGGGCTTTCTCCATCAGCGACTTAGGAAGAGAAGCCAGGATCAGCTCGTGAGCAATGGAATCCAACTGGTTCCGCTTCCTGTCCTCGGCGTTCCATTCGCTTTGAGGCTTTGGGATCACAGCAGCTGGACGATCTCCTAGCTGGTGCTGTATCATGGTGATCTCAATCGGCCCTGTCTCTAGCACATCTTTCATCTCTGGATGGATGCTCTTTAGAGAGATGAGCGACCTCTTTCGCCATATATCATGCTTCACAGTCCCGTATTCGAGTAGCTTCGGATTATTCATCTTGATGTACCTGAGCTAATCAAACAGACAAACAAGGTGCAAGGAAAATGGATCTCGGTCCTAAGCGACACAGAAACGAACGGTCTGTAAGAACCGTCCGCTCTGATACCACTTGTTGGTCCCGATTTATCAGAGTGTATAACGTTACGCAGCGGAAATATTGAACTTATAAGTCTAACTTGCACTCTGTCCTGCTGGTTGGTCAGCTGACTGGCTGGCTGGCTGGTCAGCTGATAGCTCAACACTTAGAATATATTAAGCCTAGTTTGCACAGTTATCAGTTTTCAGATATACACCAGCACTTGAGTGCTGGGTTTCAAATACAAATTTAAATACTGAAAGCAGATAAAGGCAAAGGATGTTTATAGTGGTTCGATCAACTGATCTACGTCCACTCTCCAGTCGACTCACTGGAAATTCACTATAAGAGTAATCCGGTACAAAGTTCCTACGATCTATCTCCAGCTGGTAGATGCCCCGTCTACCAGTCCACTGGATCAACCGCTCCCGGTCCTTGTCCTTCTTCAACTCTCGTCAGATGGATGGAGTGCGAGCACGTCACTTCAACCTCCTCCTCTGACTGGTTGGGTGTTGAGTTCTCCCAAGAACGTAAATCCTCTACGGCAAACTGCCCGTAATAACTCAAGAGCTGGCTGGCTCTGGAGCTGCTATGTTCTTCCTCAGAAAGAGAAAGAACACCAGGTGAGGTCTAAACTTACAAGCAGGAAGCTTGAAGTCTCGTGTTTGAAAGATATCAACACATGGAAAAGCTTTAAAGAAAGCCTCGAAAGATGCTTGCTTGCTAGCAATGAATGTTCGTTCTTTCGGTAGTTGGAGAGTATTGAATGTTCAGGATGCCAGCGTGTAAGCGTCGAAGCCAGTAAGCGTGGGAACTGGGAAGCCTCTTAAATGTTGGTAGCTCCGACCTATTTATAGACGCAGGATCCCATTCAAATTTCTAGCCGTTTGGACACATCCGGAATGGGTCTCTGTCCTCGGATGTACTGGTAGACGGCGGCATGTAGGAATTTCAGGAAAACCCCATACCTGTGTCTGCTTTTTCTGACACAGACCTCTTTGTGTCAGAACGGCATTATTTCGTCAGTACGAGGAATCGCAACTGGTGTCTTGAACTGATAGACTTTAAGGATATCCTTCCTTAAAGTCTTACTTTGTCAGTATATTCCTCAGACGAATCTTCTTTTTGTCTCTAAGACTCTGGGAGAGCGAATCTTGAATTCTGCTGGTAACATCTGACTGGTAGATCGTACTGGTGATCTTGTGCTGGCAGTCTCTGCTGGTGACTTACGCTGGCACAATCTTAGTCTACCAATTTGTCTGATGTTAACCCTTTCTTGGAATCTCCCATGACTGGTGGCTTCACCGCTGGTGAATAGTGTCAGCCAGAACACGTATTCTGCTGGTAGGATTTGTCAGCCTCCTGCTGGTGAAATCCTTCCAACTGGTGAACAGTAGCCAGTCATTAGCTTTTGACTCCATGCTGATGAACAGTGTCAGCATGGGTCTGTCAGTCGTCTGCTGGTGAGACTTCTCTCAACTGGTAAGCACATCTCATGCTGGTGAACAGTAGCCAGCATGAGTCTTGATCAGCTACGACTTACAACTCAAAAGACCTAAACAGGACTTTACATTTGAGACTAGAGCTATTCTAGAGACAAACTGACGCTGGTTGGACTTAGGATTTGATGCACCAAAACTATGATCTAGACAACAGAATCACAACATTTCTATGAGTGCTTCTAGTTCTATAATCTAACAAGTAAGCTACTGAGGGAAAGGAAACTTAGCCAAATTTCCCAACAATTTCCCCCTTTTTGGTGCGATCAAAGCCTAACCAGCGAGCACTCAGCTGATGAGGAAAGTTACAGAATATTTCAGGGTTTTTACAAATAAACCTATCAGATCTAAACCCATGAAAATACTTCCTCACATCAGCTCTAACCTAAGGATCTTCCCCCTCAAACTGGGAGAGATATTGCTCGATTAAATTATGAAGTAAGAATCTGAGCCAGGTTAGTATTAAAAAAATATCAAATGGACTGCTGGTGCTGATTACACAAAATGTGTAATCAGCTGGTAAGTAAAAATCAGTAGACATTAGTTGGACAATGAGAAATTGTCATCAACCCGTCAGTAATCAATCCATTAATGATGTGAAATTACAAGTACAGGATAGAAAAACTGACTAGTCTAGAGATATAAATACTTACAACAAAATGAAGAAGCTAGACTATGGCTGAGAAGATGATCCTGGTGATTGATTTCGATTAGCTAGGTTCCTCAAGATCTCAGTAAGAGCCGCCATGTCTTGTCTGCTCTTCTCCCTTTCCTCAGCAGCTATCCTCCTCTCCTCTTCAGCAAGACGGAACCTCTCAGCCTCGGCACGTGCTCGCGCATCTTCCCCCTCTTGGATCCGCACCAAAAAGGAGTTTACCCCAGAGGTGAAGGCCTCCATTTGTTGCGCCATCTCTGCTCGGTAGGAGGAAAAGCGCTGGTCCATCCTGGCATCAATGAGAGCAACCAGTTGCGCAGGCGGATGGACCTCGGAGAGAGGCTGTGCTGAAACTGCAAGGGAAGAGGAAGGCACATCAGTTGCGGAAGGAGCCGCTGCTGGTTCAGATGCAGCTGATATCTCCATCGGGGCTGGCTCCTCCGCTGGCACTGCAGCAGCTGCTGGTGCCTCTACTTGTACTTCCTCAGCCGGTTCTGCTACTGGCACCGCAGCTGGAGCTGGCTGGACTTCTTCAAAAATGAGTGGGGCTGTGAATTCCACCACTTGCCAGTCCATAGAATCAGGGACGAGATCGCCCGAGACAATAGGAATAGGAGGGACGGCAAGGGTCAGCCACAAGCCACTAGAAGGATCCTCCTCCACAATGTGGTCTACCAGCAAGGCGCAGGCAGCCATGTCGAACAGAATAGCATGATAGGGAGGGATCCTTGGGAGGGTAACCAGCACTCTGAGGCGTCGGAGCGCGTACGTCAGCTGGTACCCCCGACTGCTGACTCGGAACTGGAGGAAAGGTAACTTGACCTTTGGCCGTGGCGGGAGGCCGGAGCTTCCAGTCAGTTGCCTGTACTCTGCAATCTTCAGCAAGCGGCGCTGGATCCTCCTTGTAGACAGCTGCTGGTGGCATTCAGGATCGGTGCCCATGAAAGCATTGGCCCACTCCTCCTCCGCTCTCCAGTAGCCAAGACCCAGCCTGGCATAGAGAACCGCCCGTTTCTCCACAGTCAGCAGGCGCTGGCATCTATCAAAAATTCTCCATCTCCGGAACTCCAGACATAGTTCCGGATCCACCCTCCAGAGCCTTCGGTAGCTGGATATTATCTCGTCATTGACGGCATTTTCCACCTCCACCGTGATGTTCTCAGCATACTCATAGAGAGTGGAGTTGTAATATTCCACTGGCTGCAGGGGCAGGCACCAGTCAGTGATTCTGGAGGCATATACCGACTGGTGGGGGAGTCCGCTGAACGGTATGATGTTGAATGCAGATGGCTCTGGCACTCTTGAATTATGAAATGCCATCTCCCCGCGCTGCTCCCACCGGTGCACTCCTGTCACTCGTGCCTGGAAAGTATCCTCATCAACCAGTTGATGCTCTTGGATGCAGAGCATGTAAGGACGCCTTTCAGATCGTGCACGCCTAACTGGTGATGTTGAGGATGCTGCTGGTCGCCCAGAAGTTGATGTCGAGGCATCTGTGGATCGGGGGCGACTGGCAGAAACTTGAGCCTTAGCTTCAAAGTCTGGGAACAGATCCCTTGGCTCCATCCTCTGCACCATTGAGTGATGCACCACCTCCGTAGCTGGCTCCTGCTCTGGCTTCTCAGCCCTTGGTTCCTCTTCATCCTCGGATTCAGAACTGACATCCGAGGAGCTCGCCAGTTGTACCGGGGTGGTCGCCCGCTCTTCTTCTCCTCCACTGGCACCCCCTTGCGCGGCCAGTGGGACGTCGTCACCTCCATCACCCCCTTACACGGGTGGAGGGACATCAGCGGTTTCCTCCTCCGGCTGGTACTCATCCACAAGGGATAGTACATCCTTGTCAGCGCCCATCACCAGCAGGCGTTCAAAAGTTTCTTCAGATAAGATTTCGCCTGGTGCTGGTGCTGGTGGCCTTGCACTTGTGGATTCGAACGCTTTTCCTTTGCCCCTGGTCGCCAGCCTCAGTTGCTCCTGTATTTCCTCTTGGCGCCTGGCCTCAGTCTCAGCCTTGATCTGAGCAAAGCGCTCATCCCTGGCCGCCAGCTCCGCCTCTCTCTTCTGCTTCGCCAGCAGAGCCCGGAGCCTTGACTTGGCCTGCTTCTTCCTCACCAAGGAAGCACTCCTTGCCCTCTTGGCGTGCTTCTCAGCCTTCTGCGCCTTGGTCATGACTCGCTTGCGCTTGCGAGTCATCTTCTCCAGCGTCTCCTCCTCAGTCAGGCCCAGAACGGACTTCTGGACTGGGATGGAGATTTTCCCAGATTCTGGATTGTATGCCACAGCTGATGGTGGCTGCTGGTGCTAGGAAGTCTTAGGCTTCTTGCGGGAGGGCTTCTTGGTGACTGGCGCCTGCATAACTGGTTGAGGGCGACTGCCAGAAGCCTCCACTTCCGCCTCCTCCAGTTGGGTAAAAAGAGACTCGGTCTCCATCTTCCTTTTCAACTCGGCCCTTGCCTCCTCCGTCAGAGGCTGTGCCATGACTGGCACCTGTTCCCCCTTATCCTCCTCTTCTTCCTCCGAAACGACCGTGGCTGGGTCGACTGCTGTCTTTCCCTTCAGCCTCCGCGGCTTATGGTAGTCAGGGCGGGGCAGCTTTGCCTGCTCCTTGGTGGGCGGAATGAAATCCGAACTCACCAGTTGCTCCCCCTGGTCCACTCCATCTCCAATCTCCATCTCCAAAATATGGCTGATCCGCAGCCCAAAGGATACGGAGTGAGTGAACGTCCCATCAATTGGAATGTTGATGTTGCGGTCAACATTCTCCAGCAGTCTCCCGAAAAAGAACTCGGCCCAGTTCCCTTCCACTCCATCCACCAGCGCGCACATCACAGAGAATTTGCGCAGGCTCAACTCAGCATATGAGCCAACTTTGCACTGCAGCATCCTGACGGCGATGTCGCACACCATCTGCCACCAGTCGTCCATCTCCGACTTCCGCATTCCAGTGCGAAAACTCGTCACCCCCTCCCTCTTCCACTGAGTCCACCGCCTCCTGAACTCCTCTACATCGTTGTGGAAGTAGGTGGCTATCTCCATTCCCTCGTTCCTCAATCCGAACAAGTCGGCGAGGTATTCGGCGCTGACAGTGATCATGTGGCCGAAGACGGAAGTGGTGAAAGACTTCCTCCCGTCAGCAATCACGGCCCGTGCATAGAACTCCGCCACCATATGCGGATGGAAGGTCTCGGGCCTTGCCGTCAGATATTGTCGAAGGCCTTCCCGGTCGATCATCTCGATCAACTCTGCTCCATAATTCTTGCGCGCCAGCTTCTCGTTCAGAATTTTTTCTTTCTGAACTTGCGCCGCCCTGATTTGCGCGTTCGAAAGTTGAGCCCTGGTCGCTGGTTTGTTCAACTGAACCAGGCGGGCGAATGGAAGAGTGTAGTCTACATCGTCCATCTGTGTGATGCCAGTGTAAGTCGGCATGTGGGCTTCTGCGACTGGTAGGTCTGGTGAACCAGACGAAGAAGATGTAGATGGTGGGTTGTCATCTGGTTGTCGGGAAGATGAAGCCATAATTTCAGAAGAAATCTTAAGGAAAGCTTGAGAGAGTAGGGCTTCTGAAATTGAATGATCGTAAAAGGTTTTTCCGTCGAAAAGGCATCGGGTATTTATACCCAAGTTCATGCAGGATCAGACGATCAAGATTGACGCTCAGCAAGCGGGGATCGACGGTCATCAGCAGGCCCGATTCCCTGTGCGACGTGCGCGGACGTGCTGACGTGGGCGACGTCGTGTAGCTGACGTGGCGCTCAGCGATTGGTGGCAACCAAACGTCGGACTGCGCAGACGCTGTGCGCATTAAATGTGGCATTAAATGCCGCATTAAATTCTGAGAGCTGTACACGCTACTTGGATTTGAACAATCCCGCCTTTTCTGAGACAGCTGGTATGACTGGTCATCAGTTGCATATACCAGTTTCATACTTCCCCCTAACTGGTTGGCCTCTTCATCAGTTAGCAACTGATACCACTTGCTGGTAGTTCTTGCTGCTGGCAAACTTCCATCAGTTATCCGCTGGCAACTGGAAAGATGGAAAATTGAGCGCTTGGACTCAATTTTATTCCGCATAAACTTCTCTTCTCTTGGAATTGGGAGCTGGGACCCAATTTCGCTTCAACTGATGGCCTATGCTGGCAAGATTCCACCAGTAGACACCAGTTGTTAGATAGAGATACCACTGAAATAAAAACAACTAAGAGCTTGGACTTAGTCGTAATCAGCGTCCTCCAGAAGATCAAGAACAGAATGAGAGCTGGGACTCATTCTTCCTCATCATTGGGGCTCACATCAATCTCCATAAGACCGAGTTTGATGCACAACTCCTTAAATCTTGCTTCTGGCAGTGGCTTGGTGAAGATGTCAGCCAGTTGATCTTCAGTTCTGATATAGTCCACGCTGACATCCTTCTTCTCGACATGATCACGAATGAAGTGATGTCGAATATCTATGTGCTTGGTTCTGGAGTGATGAACCGGATTCTTCGTGATGCACATAGCACTGTTGTTGTCGCAATAGATTGGAACACAGCCAGTGTCCACTTCATAATCCTCCAGTTGTTGCTTGATCCAGATAATTTGAGCACAGCAACTGGCAGCGGCAACATACTCAGCCTCAGTGGTAGATGTAGCAACTGAGTGCTGCTTCTTGCTAAACCAACTGATTAGCTTGTGTCCTAGAAACTGACACGTACCACTGGTACTCTTCTGGTCAATACGGCATCCAGCGAAGTCTGAATCTGAATATCCAATGAGTGTAAGCTCATCATTCCTGGGATACCATATTCCAAGAGATTCAGTCCCCTTCAGATATTTCACTATCCTTTTGGCAGCTTCCATGTGTGACTTCTTCGGATTTGCTTGAAATCTGGCACACACTCCGACTGAATAAGAAATGTCGGGTCTGCTGGCTGGGAGATAGAGAAGTGATCCAATGATTCCTCGGTAAATGGTAGGATCAACTGATTCACCTTGCTCATCAAGGAATATTTGACAACTGGTGCTCATAGGTATTCTGAGGGACTTAGTTTTCTCTGGGCAATATTTCTGGATTAAGTCCTTCGTATACTTCCGCTGGCTGATAAAAATTCCATCAGCTGACTGCTGGACCTGGAGTCCGAGAAAGTATGTTAACTTGCCCATCATACTCATCTGAAATGATGTCTGCATCAGTTGAGAAAACTTCTCGCACAGAGTTATATTCCTTGATCCGAATATGATGTCATCTACATAAATCTGGACCATCAGCATGTCACCTCCATCCTTGAGAAGAAAGAGAGTCCTATCAATCTTCCCTTTCCGAAATCCATTGCTGGTAAGGAATTGTGACAGCGTTTCGTACCAAGCCCTGGGCGCCTGTTTCAATCCATACAGGGCCTTCCTTAGCTTGTACACCTTGGTGCCAACTTCAAAGCCCGGAGGTTGCTCGACATATACCTCCTCTTTTAGCTCGCCATTCAAGAAGGCGCTCTTCACATCCATCTGGAACACTGTGAAGCCGTGATACGCTGCATACGCAAGGAACAGCCGTATCGCCTCCATTCTGGCAACTGGTGCGAAGGTCTCATCGAAATCAATCCCTTCACACTGCCTGTAACCTTTGGCGACTAATCGAGCTTTATTTCTGACCACGGTGCCATTCTCATCTCGCTTGTTCTTGAAAACCCACTTGGTGCCAATCACTGACTGATGTGATGGTCTCTCCACCAAGTCCCAAACGTTATTGCGAGTGAATTCTGCAAGCTCCTCTTGCATGGCATTAATCCAATCAGCGGATTCTAGCGCAACTCCTATGGAAGTAGGTTCCATTTGAGAAATAAAACAACTTAGGAGCGCACTGCCGTGTCGAGTCTGGACTGAACCTTCCGGATCACCGAGAATAGCATCAGTTGGGTGATCCCTCAGCCATTTGGGAGGACCAGCGACTGCTGGTGCCGGCTGTGAACTAGGTTCATCTGTCCTGACGACTGGTGCTTCCACATTTCCACCAGTCGGGGCTGCAACATCAGCTGGTGCTGGACCTTCACCAGTTGGAACAACTTCATCAGCATCACCTTCTGACTGGTTGTCTGAACCTCCACCAATGTTGTCAGTATCAGCTGGTATCTCCATTCCAGCTGGTCCATCATTGCCTTCTTCTTCAAAAAGGCCAGTAGGGATTCCCCCTAGATTGTTGCATGGATTACTCAGAGAGATTGAGTGAAAGGTCTCAGCAAGATCATTTGCATCACCGACCCTCTCAGGTTGCTGATGGGCACCTGAGGGAACTGGTTGTGAAGATGATCCATTCATAGGTCTAGTCGAACCAGTTGGTTGAGCATCGGAAGAATTCCTACCCAACTGGTCGCTGACATCCTCGACCTCAGGAACATCTTCAGCCAGTTGGCGTAAGGACCTGCGCACTAAAGTAGCTTCATCAAAAACAACATTGCATGTTATTTCCACAAGCTGGGTAGTCTTGTTAAATACTCTATAGCCCTTGTGAGAGGGATGTCCATATCCGACAAACACACCCTCATCAGCCTTAGGCGAGAAAGCATTTAACTTCGACTTCCCATTATTATGGATATAACATGGTGAACCGAATGCACGAAGATGAGCTATAGAAGGCTTACGACCAAAGTACACTTCGTAGGGAGTTTTCTTGAGTCTGTCGTTGATCCCGCTTCTATTCTGAGTGTAGCAGGCAGTCACCAACGCTTCTCCCCAGAAACTCTGTCCCAAGCCGGACTCAGCCAGCATGGACCGGACTGCTTCTTTCAGCGTCCTGTTCCTACGTTCTACCAGTCCATTCTGCTGCGGTTGCCTTGGAGTAGATCTCTCATGCTTGATCCCGACCTCCGCGCAAAAATCCATCAGCGGACCGTTGCAGAATTCAGTCCCATTGTCCGAACGAATTCGCTTTACCACAGCTTCTCTCTGTTTCTGAGCTTGGATGATCAACTCAGGAAGAATCACCTTCACCTCATCCTTTGTTCTGAGAAGCTTTACCCAGGTATAGCGCGAGTAGTCATCGACTACCACCAGCGAGTATCGTCTTCCACCAATGGTTTGCGGCGTTACTGGTCCAAACAGGTCCATATGTAACAGCTCAAGTACCTGACTGGTACTGGGGCAAACAGGTGACTGGCTCTTGAAGGACTTCTTGGTTTGCTTGCCTTGCTGGCATGCCTTGCAAATTCCTTCCTTCTTGAACCCACCCTTGGGAAGACCATCTACAAGATCATGCTTGGTTAGGTAATTAATAGTTTTGAAATTCAAATGACTTAACCTTTTGTGCCACAGCCAGTTAGTTTCCATGGAACTGGTGGCTACAAAGCATGTATCAGTCTTCCCGCTTTGCCAGTCAACGACATAAAGGCCTCCTTTCCTGACACCTCTCAGCTTGGTCTCACCAGAATCTTCATTCTTGATCTGGCACCCAGACTTGTCAAACACAATGGTATAACCATTGTCACACAGCTGACTGATGCTCAGGAGGTTGTGCTTCAGGTTGGTAACAAGGGATACGTTCACAATACGCACATCATCTTTCTCGATGCAGCCCTTGCTAATAACTCTGCCCTTGGAGTTATCACCAAAAATGACTGGAGGTCCTCTGACCTTGGTAAGCTCTGAGAACAGGAACTCCTCACCAGTCATATGAGCGGAGCAACCACTATCAATGATCCACTCGCTCGACCTCTGAAGCTGACTTGCATGACCTAGTTCCTGCAAGAAAAATAGAATCATTTAGGTCCCCGATCATCAGCGGGTCCTGCAGGGTTAGATCTCTGGATCATTCCTTTCGGAATCCAGACTTGTGTGATCTTCAGCTTGGTGTTACCCTTGCTGACATCACCTGTGGCCTTTCCCTTCCTTTTAAAATAATGCATGGTTTTGGAAGGTGTGGCTGTGTGTGCAGATCCTCTGGAGGTATTCTTCCTCCAAGAGTGTCGGAAATTTCTTTCAGACTGATCATGTTGCCTTGGTGGTCTCTGAAATTGAGGGCCACGATGATTAGCCTTCCCAGCCCTTGAGAAAAGGTTTTGATTGGGTTCAGGCCTCCGATAGGTGTTCCTCCTATCGGGAAATATCCTCCTCTCAGTATTCCGCTGAGATTTGGATCCCTTGCAAGTATGCTGGCAACTGGCATACTTGTAAGGTTGTGCGTGGAATCCCTTGACAGCTGGTGCTGGCTGTCGGATTCTACTGGCAGCTGACGCTGACTTCCTTGCCTTAGAATATTTCGGCTTAGTCTGCGTCCTGGGGTGTGCTGGCGTCCTGTCAGCAGAGGATCTTGCCAGTTGAGGATTTTGTCTTGATGACTCACCTATGTATCTGGACTTATGGTTCCTGTGCTGATCAGCCACACGGGACTGACTGGCATAACCAGCTGGTGCTGATGCATTTGCCAGTTGGCCCTTACCCTTACCAGTACTGATTTGTTCGGGTTGATTTATGCTCAAATCTTTTGTAAATCCCAACCCGGACTTATCAGAAGGCTTTCTCCAATGACTTAGAGCTGCCTCCAAGTCTTTCGAGCCTTTATTTAGAAAATTGATTTTGTTTTCTTGCTCCAGAACGAGATTGTGAAAGTTATCTCGTTCAGTTTTTGCAATTTGGAAATCTTGGAGCAATTCAGAATGAGCCTTTTTCAAACTTGCTAGCTCTTCGCTGATGGACCTCGATTTTTCAATCTCACTGGTCAAAACAGTAATTTGACCTTTCAGCGAAGCATTTTCACCAGCCAAAACATTTTTTATTTCATAAAATTTTAAAAATTCATGCTGAAGAACATCTAAAGTGACATCTTCTGAGTCGGAGCAATGCGACTCAGAATCGTCTATGATTTGTACTGGCATGATATGCAATTGAGGAACTGATTGTACCTCATTGTCAGCAGCAAGTGCTAGTTGTTCCTCATCTTCAGCATCTTCTTCAGCTGGCTCTTCTCCGAGAGCTGCCATAAATGCCAGGAGAGCTTCTTCTTCTGACTCTCCATCTGACTCGAACTCCCCATCATCATGATCGGGTATGTCAGGCACCTCAGTCCTGGTCAGCATGGCTTTGGCAACAGCCTTGGAAGCACGCTCTTCAAAGAGCTTCTTCAGCCTTTCCCTCTCAGTTTTGTCCACCTGTGGACATTCAAACTTTAAGTGATCAGGGGATTGGCACTGAAAACAAGCACGAGGAGCTCTCTTGACAAATTTTCCGTCAGATGAGCTAGAAGAAACTCCCTGTTTTGACTTGGCTTTTTCCAGAAGGATAGCCAGTCTTTTCATCTGTTGCTCTAGTTCAGCGATAGAGCTCTCGCCGCCTTTGGAATGAGATCCTGATGTGGACTGGATCTCCTTCGGCTGGTTGTGCTGTGCAGCGGGTCTCTCAGCATGGAAGGGCTTCTTGTGCTTCCAATTGAAGTCCTTTTTGACGAAGTACGCCTCGTCCTGAGCTTTAACGCTGGGGGATCCAACATTCCTGATGGCCTCGTTCTTATTCACCATCTGGATGTCCCACTCGTGTGCCTGCAACTGAGCAAACAACTCCTTGGGAGTCATCTTGGACAGGTCCTTTTCCTTCAGAGCTGTCGTCTTCACGAACCAATCTTCTTTAGGCATCTTGGACAGGATCTTCGAGTTAAGATCAGCATTGTCGTACTCTCTGCCCAGAGACTTCAGCTCGCTGACAATGGCGTTGAATCTCGCCTCCATCTCCTTGATGGTTTCTCCAGTCAGCATCTGGAAGGACTCATATTTGTCCACTGCAACCTGCAATTTGTTGCGTTTCATTTGGTCAGTTTCTTGACATAGACTATCAAGATAATCCCATACTCCCTTGGCATTATCAAACTGGAGGGCTTTCTCCATCAGCGACTTAGGAAGAGAAGCCAGGATCAGCTCGTGAGCAATGGAATCCAACTGGTTCCGCTTCCTGTCCTCGGCGTTCCATTCGCTTTGAGGCTTTGGGATCACAGCAGCTGGACGATCTCCTAGCTGGTGCTGTATCATGGTGATCTCAATCGGCCCTGTCTCTAGCACATCTTTCATCTCTGGATGGATGCTCTTTAGAGAGATGAGCGACCTCTTTCGCCATATATCATGCTTCACAGTCCCGTATTCGAGTAGCTTCGGATTATTCATCTTGATGTACCTGAGCTAATCAAACAGACAAACAAGGTGCAAGGAAAATGGATCTCGGTCCTAAGCGACACAGAAACGAACGGTCTGTAAGAACCGTCCGCTCTGATACCACTTGTTGGTCCCGATTTATCAGAGTGTATAACGTTACGCAGCGGAAATATTGAACTTATAAGTCTAACTTGCACTCTGTCCTGCTGGTTGGTCAGCTGACTGGCTGGCTGGCTGGTCAGCTGATAGCTCAACACTTAGAATATATTAAGCCTAGTTTGCACAGTTATCAGTTTTCAGATATACACCAGCACTTGAGTGCTGGGTTTCAAATACAAATTTAAATACTGAAAGCAGATAAAGGCAAAGGATGTTTATAGTGGTTCGATCAACTGATCTACGTCCACTCTCCAGTCGACTCACTGGAAATTCACTATAAGAGTAATCCGGTACAAAGTTCCTACGATCTATCTCCAGCTGGTAGATGCCCCGTCTACCAGTCCACTGGATCAACCGCTCCCGGTCCTTGTCCTTCTTCAACTCTCGTCAGATGGATGGAGTGCGAGCACGTCACTTCAACCTCCTCCTCTGACTGGTTGGGTGTTGAGTTCTCCCAAGAACGTAAATCCTCTACGGCAAACTGCCCGTAATAACTCAAGAGCTGGCTGGCTCTGGAGCTGCTATGTTCTTCCTCAGAAAGAGAAAGAACACCAGGTGAGGTCTAAACTTACAAGCAGGAAGCTTGAAGTCTCGTGTTTGAAAGATATCAACACA
>JAPKLW010006713.1:3343-16720 GCA_026898455.1 Plectranthus barbatus
TGGTCTGTACACTTGCAGCTTTAGCGCGTTGCGAAACGCGCTATCAATAAGCTGAACAAGAGGCATGCAAGATGGATGGAGTTTGTGGAGACTTTTCCTTACGTCATCAAGTATAAGCAAGGTAAGGAAAACGTGGTGGCTGATGCACTGTCTCGCAGGTATGCCTTGATCTCTACTTTAGATGCTAAGTTGCTTGGGTTTGAATGCATTAAGAATCTGTATGCATCTGATGAGGATTTTGGTGACATTTATGCTGCATGTGAGACATCTGCTAGTGGTGAATACTTTAGACATGATGGGTTTCTGTTTAAGAGAAATAAGTTGTGCATTCCTAGGTGTTCTCTTCGAGAGTTATTGCTGTTAGAGTCGCATGGAGGTGGTTTAATGGGTCATTTTGGTATTGCTAAGACTTTGGCTGTGTTGCATGAGCATTTCTTTTGGCCTCGCATGAAACGTGATGTTGAGAGGATCTGTGGTAGATGCATTACTTGTAAACAGGCTAAGTCTAGGTCTAGTGCTCATGGATTGTATACACCTTTACCTATTCCTACTGCACCTTGGATTGATATTTCTATGGATTTTGTGCTAGGTTTACCACGTACTGTGCGTGGTAGTGATTCTATATTTGTTGTTGTCGATAGGTTTTCTAAGATGGCACATTTTATTCCTTGTCATAAATCTGATGATGCATCTCATGTTGCTAATTTGTTCTTTAGGGAAGTTGTGAGATTGCATGGTATTCCTAGGACAATTGTTTCTGATAGAGATTCTAAGTTCTTGAGTTACTTCTGGAAGACTTTGTGGTGTAAGTTAGGAACTAAACTGTTGTTTTCTACTACTTGTCATCCACAAACTGATGGTCAAACTGAAGTAGTTAATAGGACTTTATCTGCTTTGTTGAGAGCTGTACTTAAGAAGAATATTAAGAATTGGGAAGAATGTTTGCCTCATGTTGAGTTTGCTTATAATCGTTCAGTTCATTCTTCTACTCAGTTTTCTCCTTTTGAGGTTGTGTATGGGTTTAATCCTTTAACTCCTTTAGATTTATCTCCTTTACCTGTGCAAGAGTTTACTAACCTTGATGGGCAGAAACGAGCTGATTTTGTGAAGCAGATTCATGAGAAGGCTAGGCAGAACATTGAGCGCCGTACTGAGCAGTATGTCAAGCAGGCGAATAAAGGGCGCAAGAAGTTGTTGTTTGAGCCTGGAGATTGGGTTTGGCTGCATATGAGAAAGGAGAGGTTTCCTTTGCAGCGGAGATCGAAGTTGTTACCTCGAGGAGATGGTCCCTTCCAAGTGGTGGAGAAAGTGAATGATAATGCATATAAGTTGGACTTACCCGGTGAGTATGATGTTAGTGCTACATTCAATGTTGCTGATTTAAGTCCTTTTGATGTAGGTGATAGCTTGGATTTGAGGACAAATCCTCTTGCAGAGGAGGGGAATGATGGAGCCCAAGTAGCAGCTGTGAGAGTTCAAAATGATACGATCCTCGCCAGGAAGGTTTAGATCGCAACCCAGGAAACTCGAACGAAAGGACTTGACTCGACGCAGAAGCAAACTAAACACTGAAAATGGAAGATCCAACACCTTTGGATACGAAAACCCTCAAGTACCGTAGTCCAGATAGAAATCTCCTACAACCCAAGAGGCGAATTGACCCAACAACGAAGGATATGAATGAAGACAACACCAATGGATATGACTGTCCAATTGATTAGTCGAAATCGAAACCCTATGGAATGCTAGGAATTTCGAAAGTTTGAGCTTTCAGAAATAAAGGAGAAAATCTCACAAATTTTATTAAACTGAAAACTGCCCCAAAATTGTTCCATACAAGGCCTATATATAGGCAACTCAAACCCTAAACTAATAAGGAAACTAATTTAAATAATTAAAAGGTATTAAATTCGAAATTTAACTTAAATAAGGCCTAAACATGTTGGCCCAAAATAACTAAATAAATTAAACTAAGCCCAATCATTACACATAATTAAATTAATAACTTTTGGGCCTTCGTTTAATTCTTCCAACAGCAACGATTCTTTGGCAACATTGGCAGCCCAAATATCTTTAATCAATAAGCTCAATCCAGCCCTCAAAGTCCTTGCTCGAGATCTAGTCATCGGCCCACTCAGAATGTAGACTGGATCAACTCTCACAGCTGCTACTTGGGCTCCATCAGCTTTGGACCGGCGTTCACATCCTTCTCCGTCGCCCAGATGGCTTTAACAGCTTTACCTTCCTTTCGCGATCTTTTATCCAAGGCTGAAAACTTTGCTATTTTTCAGGACTCCTTAGACTCTCAGTCTACTTCTCAGGTCGCCTTCTATGGAAACTCGCAGCATCAGGGTACCTCTTCGAACGGAAATTCAGGGAACAAACAGTCAAACAACCGACGGCGCCGTGGTGGTAACGGTAAAAATCGTCGCCCTCCGCACTGCCAGATTTGTCGCAAGGATGGTCACTATGCCGACAAATGTCCAGATCGCTATTCTCGCACTTCCACGGCCAATCTCGCCGAGGCATTCTCTTCCAGTTGTGCGATTGACTCACCATCGTCCTCTAATTGGTATCTTGATACGGGAGCATCGACACATATGACCCCTGACGTCGCTCAGCTAGACGCATCTCAGCCCTATTCTGGTCCAAATCGGGTTGTTGTCGGTAATGGTGCTAATCTTCCTATTTCTCGTATTGGTTTTTCTCGGATTTCTGATTCTGTTAATCTCTTGGATGTTTTGGTGGTGCCTTCTTTGACAAAGAACTTATTATCAGTTAGCAAACTGACGTCTGATTTTCCACTTGATGTTCTCTTTTCTGATCGCTGCTTTCAAATTCAGAATCGCCACACCAAGGAAGTAATCGCCAGCGGTCATCGTAATGGTGGCCTTTACTCTTTAGATCGCACTAGTTCAGCTTTTATTTCTGCTTTGAAGAATAATGCTCTACGAGCTTCTTTTGAACTTTGGCACAGTCGCCTTGGTCATGTTGCCTTTGATTCTATTTCATTATTAAATAAACAAGGTCATATTTCTGTTACTTCTTGTTTACCTAAGCCGACTATCTGTTCTTCATGTCAAAAAGCAAAGAGCACTCGTTTGCCATTCAAATTAAATGATAAACGTGCTTCTAATGTTCTTGATGTTATTCACTGTGACTTATGGGGTCCTGCCCCTGTAGTGTCAACTGCTTCTTTCCGATATTATGCCATATTCATTGATGACTTCAGTCGGTTCACCTGGTTCTTTCCCTTGCTCAGAAAGTCGGATTTCTATACAGTTTTACAGACTTTCACGTGTCTTGTTGAAAATCAGTTCTCCCGCCACATTAAGGTTTTTCAAAGTGATGGTGGTGGTGAGTTTACAGGCAATAATGTCGCCAGTTTCTTCCGTTCAAAAGGGATTCATCACATCATGTCCTGCCCATATACACCTTCACAAAATGGGCGTGCTGAACGGAAACACAGGCATATTACAGAGACTGGTCTTGCTCTACTCTTTCACTCAAATGTTCCTCAGCATATGTGGGTAGATGCCTTCTCGTCTGCGACTTATATTATTAACCGTCTGCCTTCTTCTGTTCTTCAAGGTTTATCGCCCTTTGAGGTCCTATTCGGCACACCGCCTAATTTTGAGAATTTTCATCCATTTGGCTGCCGGGTTTATCCATGTTTGAGAGATTATGGTGCTAACAAATTTTCTCCTCGCAGTTTACCTTGTATATTTATAGGTTATTCTTCTCAGCACAAAAGATTTCGATGCCTTGATCCTGCTACTTCGCGTGTCTACATCACACGCCATTCTCGATTTGATGAGTCATGTTTTCCGTTGATCGCATCCTCTTCTTCAGTTTCTCCTGCCACTTTGGATGTCTCAGGTTTTCTAGAACCAGTTGGTTCGATTTCGTCGCCGGCTCTCCCTCAACCACAGTCGACGGCCTCTAAGCCACCTCCTGCGTGTTCTATTTGTGATGATGACTTGCCTGGACCGCCATTAGCCACTCCTCCGAGTCCGCCACCTGCAGTCGTTCCCGAGCCAGTTCCGGAGCCGCCTCCTGCTGCTCCGGGTCATCATATGATCACTAGAGCTCGTGCCGGTATATTTAAGCCTCGCCATCTTGCGTATTATGCCTCCACCCAGCTTCATACGACTTTGCTCTCATCATCGGAACCTAAGGGTTTCAAGTCCACTGTGAAAAATCCTTTATGGCTAGCTGCTATGACCGAAGAAATGGATGCGTTACATCGCAACAATACTTGGGAGTTTGTTCCGCCTCCTCCCGACTCTAATATTATCGGTTCTAAATGGGTTTTCCAGATGAAATTCCGCTCTGATGGATCCATTGAGCGTCACAAAGCACGTCTTGTTGCTCAAGGTTTCTCTCAAATCCCTGGTATTGATTTTTCTCACACCTTCAGCCCTGTGGTCAAGGCAGCTACTGTGCGTGTCATATTATCTCTTGCAGTGACTCATCGCTGGCCCTTACATCAGCTCGATGTTAAGAACGCCTTTCTAAATGGTCTTCTTTCAGTTCCTGTTTATATGTCTCAGCCGCCTGGATTTGTGGATTCTCGGTTTCCGAACCACGTGTGTTTGCTCAAGAAAGCCTTATACGGTCTTCGCCAAGCCCCCCTTGCTTGGTTCCAGCGATTAAGCTCGTTTCTTCTTTCCACGGGTTTCATCTGCAGTAAGGCCGATACGTCCTTATTTATTCTTCATCGTGGTTCTACTATTCTATTTCTGCTTGTGTATGTCGACGATATTATTCTCACCGGGAACGACGTCTCCTTTCTCTCAGCGTTCATCTCTCGCATGCACCGGGAGTTTGCAATCAAAGACATGGGCTCGTTAAGTTATTTTCTAGGGCTCGAGGTCACCCCACAACTGACGGACTGATTCTCTCACAGGCCAAGTATGCTCGGGATATTCTTGAACGCTCTGACCTGATTGACGCCAAGCCCGTAGCGATGCCGCTAGCTGCCGGTACGAACCTCTCTCATGATGGCGAGCTATATGAAAATGTTACTCACTATCGCTCACTCGTCGGTGCTCTACAATATCTCACCATAACTCGGCCGGATATTGCCTTTGCTGTTAATCTTGTCAGCCAGTTTCTCAAAGCCCCTACACTTGCACATCTTCAAGCCGTCAAGAGAATTTTACACTATGTGAAGGGTACCTTGTCCCACGGTCTTCGTTTCTCACGTCAGTCCTCATGCGACTTGGTCGCATACTCTGATGCAGATTGGGCCACATGCATCGACACTCGACGTTCGACTTATGGTTATGCTATATTCTTATCAGGAAATTTGGTCTCTTGGAGTGCGAAGAAACAGCCTACGGTTGCCCGCTCGAGCTGTGAATCTGAGTATCGGGCAATGGCTAACACTGCTGCTGAAGTTGTTTGGATTACGTCTCTTCTTCGCGAGCTGCGCATCTCTCTTGCTCGCACGCCAACTCTTTTCTGTGATAACAAGAGTTCTATTTTTCTTACTCAAAATCCGATTGCTCACAAGCGTGCTAAACACATCGACATCGATTACCATTTTGTTCGAGAACTCGTTCAAGCTGGCACTTTACGCACCGAGTTTGTTCCCACTGAGCTTCAAATCGCCGACGTCTTCACCAAGGCTCTGCCACGTCCGTTATTTGAGAAATTTCGAAGCAAGCTCAGAATCGATACAGTCCCGATGCTTTCGCTTGAAGGGGGATAATAGATTAAATTAGATTTTGTATCTTTTAGGGTTTCCTATCATATCTAGGTTTAGTTTTCATGCATATCTTGTATTCTTGTTCTTCTATTTAAACAAGTTAATAATACTTTTACGTTTGCGGAAAACCCTATCATACTGTATATAGTAGGGATTTTTATTATTATTTTTTAATTACGAAATCTTGTTTAGGTAGATTCTTTATATAGCCTTCATCGAGCCAGTATATATTTTGTAATTAATGGTGTATGTTGTAGAAAATAAATAATTCAGAAAAGAGAATCATCAACTCACGTTCGATGATTTGAACTCAATTCTTTTTCATGGTATCAGAGCTGGCAGAACTAGACGGCAAAAAAATTGTGAAACGACAACATCCGACATACTATCTTTGGAGTAGTGACAGACCTTCATCTTGTTGGTAATTCGGTACTTTGTTGGTAAATTCCGATGTGAAATATTTAATTTCGTCGTGATTAAATATTACCAACATAATTTACGCAAAGAGTAGATGATCGTTTTCTCAAATCCGAATTTCGGTGAGTGAGAAATGAGTCCACGAAGAGACACGGTCGGTGGGTTATTGCACAAGTGAGATGTAATAAACGA
The DNA here is from genome assembly GCA_026898455.1 of Plectranthus barbatus. Lineage (NCBI taxonomy): Eukaryota > Viridiplantae > Streptophyta > Magnoliopsida > Lamiales > Lamiaceae > Plectranthus > Plectranthus barbatus. The sequence continues at coordinate 9,666 of JAPKLW010006713.1, forward strand.
AGTGTCCCACAATAATAGATTAAAGTAATTAATCTATATTTTGAGGTGTGTAAATACGTGTTGCAATTTGAGTGTGGATATATTACCACATTTTGCACATGTTTATTACCTTCAAAAGTTGTAACGGCTCCATTGATGGCGCTGGTTACCATGTCTCATGCTTTGTAACGGTCCAGCCTTGATGACTGAGATAAGCTCCCCCTTGGTGGACATGTCTATAAATAGACATGCATTGTGTTGTCTCCAATCCCCAGTTCCCCAAACATCAGACAACACACGTAGCCAGAGATACTGCAACTTTTTCCTCATATTGCTGCATCTTTTTTGTTGTTCTTCTGCAACTCTATTTCGCCTCTGTTCAGTTCGCCGGAGCCTTTGCGATTTGCGGTGCTGCCTCGAAAAGGACGAAGCCGTTTTACCTTTGGGGACAAACCGCCATTAGACGAGCACTACGTCGGTGTATATGTCTTGCGGGAAGAGGGCTTCCTCGACTCGACTGTGCTTTTGCACTTCTTTTTATTTATTTAATATTGTTATTTCATTTTATTTAATTGTTCTCGTACTAGCAGTACCTGCATATATAGTTGTAAAAACTTGTACTAGATATAATTATTTGCAGTGTTTTCATTTCTTCTCACAGATCTTGTAACCAACACATCTTTTATCACTCTCGTCCAATTGAAGGACACCAATTACGTTGAGTGGGGCACGCGTGGTGAAGAACACGTTGAGAGCCAAGAATAAGTGGGGCTTTATCGATGGAACTAAAGTGTCTGGGGGATGGAAATGAATTGTCTAATGTCAACGATTGGGAGATTCTGAATGCCATGGTGCCAGTCTAGATTGTTAACACAATCGAACCAACCGTTTGCTCCTCGATCTCGCACGAGGGTGTCACCTAGGATCTCTGGGATGATTTGAATGGGAGGTTTGCCCAGACTAATGGGTCGTGGGTTTAGCAAATCAAGGTTGAGCTTACAGGTTCGAAGCACCAGGGAATTCCGATAGTGACCTACTATGGAAAGATGAAGCAACTTTGGGATGATCTCGCCAACTATGACCAACATCCTGTTTGTACTTGCAAGGGCTGCACCTGCGGAGGTTGCAAGTGCAATCTTAGCGGACAGTACGATAGGAAGTTAGATGATGAGAAAGTTCATCAATTTTTTTATGGGACTTGATGATGAGTATCGAACAATCCGTTCTAGTTTGTTGAGTTTTTAGCCGCTACCCAATATTGGGCGAGTGTATGTTGAGATTTGCCAAGAGCGACTCAATTCGGTGTCAAAATCAAGGAAAGAATCTATGACATTTCCGGCGCAACTCGGGTCTATGTCCAAGTGTGGGACTTCGTTGGATATAACGCGAAGGGTTCCTGCACTTACTGCAACAAGAGCAGACACAATGTGGATAGTTGCTTTCAACTTCTGGGCTATCCGGAATGGTGGGGAGATAGGTCAAAGGGTAGTGGTTGAGGCAGAGATGGCGGACGAAAGAGCAGCGCGCCATGTGGTTGAGGTTGGATAGGATATTGTGCGGTGGCGGCTCAAGTAGGTCAAGGTTCGATGGCGACATTAGTCAGGCGTGGCATGGGTATGACAGCAGCCCTGCATGGCCTAGACAATGAGGTTTCCGCTCTGCCTTATATGACTAGTGATCAATGGAATTCCTTCATGAGCTATTTTAAGGATTTCAAAGTCTGTAAGGTAATCAATCTCTTCACTGGATTATTGATTTTGGAGCCTCTCAGCACATGACTGGTATATTGATTGTCTGGGTTTCTTGCGTGCTGTGAAAAAATCTTATGTGACTCTTCCGAATGGGAAGGATGTTGTGGTTAGTAAAGAGTGTCTAACCGTGTTTGGGAATAATCTGTAATCTGATAAAGTTCTATATATGCTGAACTTGGACTGCAATCTGATGTCAGTGTCCCAATTGATTGATGAATCGGTTCCAATGCATTGTTTTCAAAGAATATGAATCTGCTGCAAGACCCAATACGAGGACGATGATTGGGCACTTGGGTGATAGGAGGAATGGGGTGTATCACTTAAAGTCCGTAGAAGAGATTAAAGCTTGCATGACTAAAGGGGATGAATCGTTTGAATTGTTGCATCAACTATTCAAACATCCTTGATCTAGAGTATTAGGAAGTTTGTTTCCAATTAATAAAATTTCATTAGACAATAAATTGTATGACGTTTGTTTGAAAGTGAAACAGACTCAGACAGTGTTTTCAGAAAGTTTAAATAAAGCCAGTGCTAATTTTGATCTCTTACATTGTGATTTGTGGGGGCCTTATCGAGTTTCGTCCAGTTGTGGTGCCATTTTATTTTCACTATTGTTGATCATTGTTCTAGAAGTGTTGGGGTGTATTTGTTTCATGCAAAATATGATATTAGCCGCACTCTGAAACAATTTTTGGTAATGATTCGCCATCAGTTTTCTACCAATGTGAAAGTTATTCATTCCGATAATAGAACTGAGTTTGTGTGTATGAAAGATTTCTTTACCGAGCATGACATCATACATCAAACCTCTTGTACTGACACTCTTCAACAAAATGGGAGGGTCGAACGCAACCATCGTCACATTATGAGTGTGGCCAAGGCTTTGAGGCTTCAAGCTAATCTTCTCATTGAATTATGGGGTGAGTGTGTTTTGACAGCAATCTATTGGATATACCGAACTCCGAGCAGTGTGTTGGATGGAAGTCTCTATATGAGTGTCTCTTTGGCATTCTCCAGATCCGTCTCATTTGCGGGTATTTGGGTGTTTGTGCTATGCCAGAGATTTAAATAGTGGCAAGGAGAAGTTTGCCCATCGAGGTCGACAGCGTACTTTCGTGGAGTATCCGTATGGCAAAAAAGGGTGGCGTTTGTTTGATCTCGAAGATAAAGTCTACTTTGTTTCTCGGGATGTCCAACTTTCAGATTCAAATTTTCCTTATGTTGTTGCCTCGTGCTTTTGTTTGTACCATAAGCTCCGATGCTGGTAGCTAATGATCATGATGTGGCGCTGATAAGCTCATATTTCGACTCACTTATTGCATACTTTTCTTGTTTCTTTTATGCGTTTTGGTTTATTTTCAATAATAAATTGAGCATGAGTATGTATTAGAGGGTATTATGCTTGTGGTGCAAAGTCTTGTAGGAAAAATCATTGAACAAGTGAGAAAGTGGTGAAAAGATGAAGAAATCCACCATGAGGAGAGTTCGTTTCGACCGAAGTAGATGCAAATCGACCGGTGCATGAAATGGGGTCTCTTCGACCGACACAGCTTCATGTCGGTCGACATGTAGCTACTCGACGAGGGATATTTCAACCACGTGGCCAGCCCAAAATGGAAAGAGGTGCGTCGACCGATGCATTGCCATGTCAGTCGACTTGACGCAATTTATTCTCAAGAAGGAAATTCGATATCGAACTGTTGGGCGAGACTAAGGAAGAAAATACCAAATATCACCAAATCCTATTGTTTAGAGTTTTACCCTACTTTTATATAAACTAGGGGTGAGCATTCGATTTTTCGGTTCGGTTTTTGCCTGAAAAAAAAAACTGAATTTTCTTTTCCATAATCGAACCGAACTGAACAAGAAAAATAACCGAACCAAAATTTCTGTTCGGTTTTCGATTTCGAAATTCAGTTTTTCGGTTTTACCGAAATTTTACTCCAAAAAATTACAAATTCTCAAAAATTTAAAAAATATACATAAAAAAAGTTAAAAATAAACTTTCAACAATTAAAATGAAATAACAACAATCCAATCCTATAAATAACATTCCACCATCAAATTTAAATAAATTACAACTCCAATCCTAGACATAAACTTCTAGCAAATAAATAACAATTCCAATCCATGTACAAAATCAAATAATAACAATAAACTTCCAATAATTAAATTAACAGAACACTTCCCTGTACAAAACTCAAATAACAACTCTTCATTCTTCTAGCATATTTCATAAATGAAGTTGGAACCAATCCTATAAAAGAAAAATAAAAAGTCAAGTTAGAATGCTTTGCGAAAATCAACATTCCAAAACATAAATCAAATATAAAATTACAAAGTCTTATGAGAATTGATTGGAATGATGATGGAGCGGTTTCCCCAATCCAAGATCAAGGAGCATGCATATCTGTCTATATATATATAAAAGCTGGTAACATACCTGTCAACATACTATGATTCTTTTGGGGGACACCCATTGTTCGTGTATATCCACACACACAAATACAAGGGCATATCTACCGAGAAAGATTATCCATATGTCACCTTGAAAAAGCACAAACATTGTAACTGTTGGCTTGGAATCAACCACAACTATTTGGAGCGCCAGAAAATTTTGGCTACAACGCCCAAAATTATTGGGTATTAATGAGGCACCAATTTATCCCACCCTTCTGTGAGATAAATTCTGAGTTTTTAAGTTTTTGATGTAAAAAAACCTTTAGTACTTCTATTCTGACATGGGGATTAAATTATGATATGAAAATATCCTTGTATTTTATGTGAAGATTGATGTAGAGATTAAACTACGATATTATCCCGCCATTCTGTCAGATAAATTCTGAGTTTTTATGTTTTTGATGTGAAGAAAACCTTTAGTACTTCTATTTTGACTTAGGGATTAAATTCTGATTGAAGATATGCATGTATTTTGATGTGAAAATTGATGTGAAGATTAAATTCTGATACGAAGAAAATTTTGGCTACAACGCCCAAACATGATATAAAGTTTAAAGGATTAGTAAATGTTACTGCCAACGATGAAACTAGCCTCCTGAAAGCTGTGAAGAAAAAACAACCTGTAGTTGTATCTGTATGAACCAATTTCACGGATTTCAAGACTTTCCGTGGTGGTGCAAGGACTTATTATTATTATTATTGTTAGGTATTGATGTAGAAATCCTACCTTAATCTGATGTTTTGATGTGTCAAAACAACATACCAAAGTCTAGGACTTAGAGTTATTACCTATGTAATCCTTGTATAGGATATTCAAGTTGTAATAATCTAGGAAGAAGGAAGTCAACAAAATTGTGGAACAGTTTTGAAGAAGAGATCATTCAGACAAAAACTGTCTTGACTAAGAAGACGAAGACGAGCAGAGCAAGGTCACGAAAATCGTGAATACAGTCTTCACACTGAAACTGCTAAGAGGAACTTGCAGTTTCAGAACAAGACAGGTTCGCATCAGGAAATGCGTACGTGATAAGATGTCGAACAAGTCGCAAGGGAACATCAAGAAGTCAATGGTAAAAGATCAAACATATATTAAGCTGCGACTGGCGTACAACGTTCGACGTTTGACACACAAGTACAAACTGCTCTGAAAAGCAGTACATTGTAGCAGAAAAAGCCGAAAGACAAGCGACTTTTTAGAAGAGCATGGATTATGATTGGACATCCTCTCCACTGTCTCTACCGGCTATTTTCTGGCGTCTCACCTATAGCAGGAATAATAGAGACTTAAAAACCTTTGCCTATCTGCTCATCTGATTACATACGCTGATTTGAATCTCCAACATATTCATTGTCTCTCGTCTGAAGCTGAAGCAAAAGCATTAAAAACTCTCAAGAGAGGAGACATTACTGTCGTAGTTCACTTATTGAACACATCACATTCATTGCTACGGAGTCTGAGGAGATTTATTGTGCGACGTTGATTATACTAGGATTAAGTCAGCAGACTTAATCTAGTATCTTGGTGTTCTTATTTTCCACGTAAGAACACATCAGCCTGGTCTTTGCAAAGGGAGAACAGGTTATCACGGGCTACTGCCGATCAGTCGACGTTCTGGGAAGAACACAATCATCCAACATACCGAGGAAGGAAAATGGAGGTCTGTCCTCAGTCCAACCTCGAGCCGGTCCACAGAGAAGACGCAGAGCCTTCGACGGACTGAAGAAGGAGTGAAGTACAACTGTTTGGGCGAGTGATCCATCTTGCTGTGGACAGAGATTTCTACAGCAACTGGCTATAGATCGTGAGGATTGTATCTTCATAACTTAGTAAATTACCGGATCTGATATCCGACGAGTGGACGTAGGACTTAAGGATCCGAACCACTATAATATCCTATGTCGTTTATAGTTTTATTTACATTTCACACTTTACAGTTTTCTAAAATATCTTGAAACCTTCAATACTTACGGCATAAGTGTTGAAGCATATAAACTGTCTACTACTTAAATTTGTAAAACTATTATTCTAATCAACTGGCTATAATCAAATAGTGTGTCTAAAAACTGTTAACCACAAATTGCGATAGAAACAGAACTGCATATACTTAGATTGTATTTTGTTGATTTAATTACTTCCGCTGCACATTATATGTACTCTGATCAGGGACCAACAATTATTATTATTATTATTATTATTACTACTATTACTATTGTTGTTGTTGTTGTTGTTGTTGTTGTTGTTGTTTTATTAATTTTTTTTATATTTAATCTATTTGATTGATGTTTGTTGATGCAAAAAATCTTTGAAGCTGAACAATGGGTTGAAGTCATGCTTAGACACAGGAACAACCCACTCTTAAAACGAAATCATTCAATGCTCGTGACTGGATATGGCACTGAAAATGGGATACCCTACTGGATAATGAAGAATTCGTGGGATATTAAGTGGGGTGAAATGGGTTACGTGAGGCTTCGAAGAGGTAACAATAAATCCTACCCTTCTGTGAGATAAATTCTGAGTTTTTAAGTTTTTGATTTTAAAAAACCCTTAGTACTTATATTCTGACGTGGGGATTAAATTATGATGTGAAGATATCCTTGTATTTTGATTTAAAAATTGATGTAGAGATTAAACTCTGATATTATCCCTCCATTCTATACTTCTATTTTGAAGTGGAGATTAAATTCAGATTGAAGATATGCATGTATTTTGATGTGAAAATTGATGTGAGGATTAAATTCTGATACGAAGAAAATTTTAGCTACAACGCCCAAACATGATATAAAGTTTAAAGGAATAGTAAGTGTTACTATCAACGATGAAACTAGCCTCCTGGAAGCTGTCAAGAAACAACCTGTAGTTGT
>JAPKLW010006714.1:0-16717 GCA_026898455.1 Plectranthus barbatus
AACACAAGTCAAAGGATCTCAAGGAATATACCTTTAGCAACGTTGAAGCCAAACTGCGACTCTGACAAAAAAGGACGCACAAGGGACGAGACTTTCCCTAAGTAGTGTGGGAAGTACATCTCCACTCAGAAAGGCGTTCTATCAGTTTAATCCATTCTTGGAGAAAGAAGCCGTTGTGTCTAACGGGTATGGAGATTCAAAGTTTTGAATCTCCAACTATAAAAGGCAGATTCAAGAACTGGATAAACAACTGCTTTTACAATCTACAAGTGCTCGTATTACTTCACTCTTTTACGAACGCTCAAGCTAAAGATTCTCTTGAAAAAGTGATCCTTAAAAGTAGTCAGTTGAGAGCCATCTAAAAGTCTATCTGAAGACTCTCAACAACCTGTGGTGTCGTTCATTGAAGTACTGACACTCCATTGAAGATATTCCTGATTGCATTCAAGGATATCTCAATCATTGGGATTCATTTCTTTCAGAAAAGAATCTAACAGTCACTCTTGAAATATTGTGACTCACACGGGCATTAGCCGCAGACTTTTTAAGTTCAGAGGCGAACTATAAACCCCTCATTAGCAAAGGACAAGTTTTACGAAGGTGTGCCCTTGACTTGCCCTGAGCAGTGATCGGAGAAGTTCAGATTCACGGAGGATAGCTGTCAAGTAGCCAGGCCGCAAGCTCACTGCCTACTTAACTGGAAAGGCGATTCCTTGTAATCTGTATACTTTTCTAGTGAAATTCTTAGCGATTCGGCTAAGGAGTGGACGTAGATCTATTTGATCGAACCACTATAAATCTTGTGTTCATTTACCGCGTTGTTTACTATTTTATTGATTATCTGTTCAAAGCTTGATTTAAAACCTAGCAACAGAGTTGCTAGAGTATATCAGTAAACAAACTTAAGTAACAACTTGAGCTAAGAAAACATTTTGCTAATAGCGATATTAAGTGCAAGTGACTTTGTTATATTCCGCTGCACTTCGTGTTAAGTTTCAAACACGACGACTCTGATATTTCTGGACCAACAAGTGGTATCAGAGCAGGAGGTTGAAAAACCGACTGCTTCTGAGTCGCTTTAAGACCAGATCTATCTTTTTCCTTGCACTTTTATATTCTTTTCAGCTCAGGAAATCACTCAAAGAGCATACAAAATGAACCACTCCCTTGGAGAATATGACAGAGAGAACTTCTCATCCTGGAAGAAGACGGCTCTCATACAACTACAGAGCATACACCCTGAGATGGCTGACATATTGTTAAGAGGTCCTATTCAGATTATGAAAGCTAACACTTTTATAGGACTAGGACGTGCAGAAGACGATGCTGGAGGAGAACCAAGACCACCAAGACCTGAAATGGTTCCTAAACCATTTGACGAATACACAAGTGAAGACAAGAAGAGAGCTCAACTGGAGCACGTGGAAAAGAAACTCATTCTTGACTCTCTTCCGAAATTGATGAAAGACAAGGTGCTTGACATGGAAACCGCTAAAGAAATGTGGGACTACGTGTGCGAGTCTTCTCAGGAAACGGAACAAATGAGACGCAACAAACTACAGGTAGCTGTAGACAAATATGAATCTTTTTCTATGCGTGCAGGAGAAACTATTCAAATCATGGAGGAACGGTTCAACACAATAATTGGAGAACTAAGGAGTCTTGGAAAGAAGTATGACAATGGAGAAATGAACAATAAAATCATTTCCAAACTCTATCCAAGAGATGACTGGTTCGCAAAGGTGACAAGCTTGAGTGAGAAAGACCTCAACAAAATGACTACATCTGAGGTATTTGCGCAACTTAAAGCTCATGAATTTATTATACATCAGTCGAAGAAGAATGAAACAGCTGTAGCACAAGCTGGTTCAAACTATGCTGGAAACGCTGAGGACTTAGCATATTTCGCTAAGAAGGACTACAACAAATTCAAAACAAAGAGACCTTTCTATAAACCAGAAAGAACTACTCCAGCATCTCCCTCGAAAGAAGGAACTTCCAGTGCAGGTACACAAGTAGTTGATCAAAAGATCAATGAACTGGAAGAACAAATGAAGAAAATGCAACGGATGCTAAATGAAGCAAAGGCCGAAAAAGAAGTAAAAGATATTAACCGCTCAATAGAGCAAAAAATTAGAACTTGCTTTGAGTGTGGTTCTCCAGATCACTTGAAGCATGATTGCCCGAAGGTCAGCAAAGAAGAACGAGATCGCCTGAAGCAACGATTTAAAAGACGCGCTGCTAAAGCCGTAACCAAGGCATTGCTAACCAGGACAGAGATTGCTGATGAAGAAGAGTTCTATTGCTCGTCAGAAGAAGAAGATAGTGAAGAAGCATTGTTCGTGCTAATGGCAGACATCACTGAAGATCAATTTGTTGATGCGGACAATGATGCTGAGGAAACCAATGAATCAGCTCTCGCTGCTGAGGAAGCAGAGGTATTGTCCACTATTTCATCTAGCAATCAAATTATAGACCAATCGGAGGAATCACATTTCGATTCCGAAGAAGACTACTTAGTACAGCTATCATTAGAATTTGCAAAAATGTATGAAATCAAAAATGAAATCGTAGGAGAAAATACTTCATTGAAACTTCACATTACAAGCCTAACCGAGGAAGTCGAGAGACTGAGGTTAGAAAGTGAAAAATTTTCAAAATTAAAAGAAAATTTCTCGCAGCTGTCAGAAAAGTTTCAAGCATTAGAAAAAGAAAGTCAAGCATCAAAAAACAAACCAAAGGAGGACTGTATATGCATGTACGCATCCAGCAAGGCTGCTCTCAATGCCCTTGTGAGTAGTCAAAGACATCACTCTGATAAGTCAGGACTTGGATGTGAATCATCAAAAAGAATGTCGAAATCCAATGATAATTCTTTTATGCAGAATCCAATTTCGTTTGTAAGTGCAGGATATAGCTCTAATGAAAAAGGTAAAGGAGTAGTGTCTGCTGAAACTTTGTCTGTTAAATCAATAGCCAAAACAAAGAATAAACCTCAGCAGAGTGTATCCAGTGAAGCCCAGCAGAGGTCAGTAGCAAAGAAAGCCAATGGTTCATCTGCTAGATCTCAGCAGAGGACAAAGTTTGCCAGATCTTTATCCAATGGACCTCAGCAGAGGATCCGAAGGACAAAGAATGGACGCAACTCTAAACCTCAGCAGAAGAATCAAGTGATGAATAATAGGCAAGTATTTGATAGATCCCAGCAGAGGATTCCTAGATCATACACTAAACTCTACTCAACTAACTCTAGGAGTACTGAGCGTTTTAATTTCAACGCAAGGATAGTTCATCCCAATTTTCATCAGAGTAGGTCTACACAATACAATGCTGTGAGACCCAGCTATCCACAGTATACAAGGCATAGAAGAAATGTCTATACAAAGCCTGAGCCCATTACACATTCTATTTCAAGGGCAAGGACGGCTAAATACATTCAGTCACCTAGAAATAGAAATTTCATGCCAAAGGTCAAGAAAGTGGTGAATAGTGAAACCAAGACAAAAGTCTTGAAAATCACTAAGATGTGGGTTCCGAAAGGAACTATGCTTCACGCTAATCCTGCAGGACCCGACACTAAACGGGTACCTAAATCTACCTGATTTGTTTGCAGGAACAGGACTCCATAGCTACTGAAACATGTATATCCAATGAATGGGTCCTGGACAGCGGTTGCTCTGCTCATATGACCGGGAACGAAGAATTGTTCTCAGACATAAGAAGATTATTCAATGGTCCAAAAGTCAAGTTTGGAGACAACAGTGAAGGAGAAGTTATTGGATGTGGCTGCATTGAAAGGAATGGATTAAGAATCATCAACGTAGCACTCGTCACCAACCTGAAGCATAATCTACTCAGCATAAGTCAACTATGTGAGAATGGGTATATCGTATCCTTTAAAAATACTGGTTGTACTATTGCTGATGCTATTTCAGGAGAAGTAAAATTACGAGGCATCCGCAAGGGTGGATTATACATTGTCGATTGGCGAAGCGGCCTACAACATTCTTGTTTTCTGGCTCTTAATAAGGAGGAAACATCATGGCTATGGCATAAGAGGTTCAATCGTTTAAATTTCAAAACTATTAACCATCTTTCCAAAAATAAGCTTGTTATAGGTCTACCAAATGAGATCTTTCGCAAAGAAGGAGTATGCAAATCTTGTCAACAGGGAAAACAGACCAAATCATCCTTCAAAACAAATCCCGAAAATGAGACATCACAAAGAGTTCTGGAATTACTTCATATGGATCTTTTTGGTCCAGTCACACCACCCAATGTAAGTAAACGTCTATATACACTAGTGGTGGTTGATGATTTCTCCAGGTACACGTGGGTACGACTATTGAAGACAAAGGATGAAGTGAAGCTTATTCTGCCCGAATTGATTCTCAAGGAGCAGAACAGCAAGGAAGTTACTGTAAAGCGTATTCGATCTGACAATGGAACAGAATTCTGTAATAGAGTGCTGATGGATTTCTGTGCTGAAGCTGGGATATCACATGAAAAATCTACAGCAAGGACGCCTCAACAGAATGGTTTAGCAGAAAGGAGGAATCGGACGTTGAAGGAAGTTGTTCGATCAATGTTAGCTGACTCCAAACTTCCTACTAAATACTGGGGTGAAGCAGTCATGACGGCCTGCTACACACAGAATAGGAGTGCTGTCACGAGCAGATTCAACAAGACTCCCTATGAAGTGTATCACGGTCGTAAGCCCTCTATAGCTCATCTACGTGCATTCGGTTCTACATGTTATATTCACAATAACGGTAAATCTAAACTTAATACCTTTTCACCTAAATTTGACGAGGGTGTACTCCTTGGTTATGGACATCCCTCTCATAAAGGTTATAAGGTATTAAATAAGACTACTGGCATTGTGGAAATAACATGCAATGTTATTTTTGATGAGTCTACTTTAGTGCGCAGTGAAAGTAAAGGAGAAAAGATTGGCAATCATGAGACTAATGATGTCAATGATCATACACTTTTAAATTCTTTCGAAAATATGAGTATTGATCCGACTAAGTCTATGAATGACTGCAATCAAACTGCTGACCAGGCCAGTGATGCTAACGATCATGCTGAGGCCAAACCCACACACATCATTTCCGAATCAACTATCATAGAAGTAATTAATGATGAGGACGACGAGGAAATCTCAGATCCCGCAAGAGAGGCTAAAAATGATGCTGATGCAGTTACAACCAACGCTGCACCATTGGAGCCCGTAGCAGATCAAACTGGAGCAGAACATTTGGATGTTGAAGTACCCACTGCTGAGATACCAGCCGCGGAGTTTCCTATTCCTGAGATGTCTGCTGCTGAAATATCTACCGAAGATGTTCTTAATCATAAAGAGCCTATCGCAGAAGTTTCAAACAATGGCAAAGGAAATGCTGACATTTCAAATGCTGAGCATCAGACAAATGACGAAAGGAACATTAGAGCAGATGACGATCAAGAAGGAGCACCAGATGCTGAGAATCTAACACAAGTTAGACCTACTTGGTTACGTGCTCATCCACCAGAAGGAATCCTTGGAAAAGTTAATGATCCATTATTAACAAGGAGAGGAAATGCCAATGCAATGTTAGCTTGCTACATCTCAAGTGAAGAACCCAAGAAAGTCGAAGAGGCTCTGCTAGATCCTGATTGGGTGAACGCTATGCAAGAGGAGCTTGCAGAATTCACACGAAACAATGTGTGGGAGCTATTAGACAGGCCAGAGCATCAAAGTGTGATAGGAACTAAATGGGTATTCAAAAACAAGAAGGATGAGTCCGGTACAGTTGTAAGAAATAAAGCAAGACTCGTAGCCAAAGGATATAGACAATGCGAGGGCATTGACTATGATGAGACATTTGCCCCAGTGGCAAGACTGGAAGCAATTCGCTTATTCCTAGCATATGCTGCTTATCACGAGTTTGATGTAATGCAAATGGATGTGAAGAGTGCTTTTATAAATGGAGAACTCAAGGAGGAAGTCTACGTCGAACAACCTCCAGGATTTGAACATGGAAATCAAGTTTACAGACTCAAGAAGGCACTATATGGTCTGAAGCAAGCACCAAGAGCCTGGTATGGAACCTTATCTAAGTTCCTGCTATCCAATGGATTTCAGAAAGGGAGGATAGATCAAACTCTCTTTCGCATCAACGATGGAGATAGCATTCTGCTAGTTCAAATATATGTTGACGACATAATCTTTGGGTCGAAGAACCAAGATTTATGTGATAGATTCTCCGATCTCATGACCAGCAACTTTCAAATGAGCATGATGGGAAAAATGTCTTATTTCCTTGGTTTGCAAGTTTAACAGTCCAGAGAAGGCATCTTCATTCACCAGAAGAAGTACACTCGCGATCTTATTACAAAGTATTGTCCAGAAAAGACTAAGAGTTTACGAATTCCTATAAGCACAACCTGCATTGCTGCTCTGGAGAAAGAAGGCGAAGACATAAATCCCACTCTGTATCAAGGAATCATAGGGTCACTGCTATATCTCACTGCTAGCAGACCTGATATTTCCTATGATGTTGGATTATGCGCAAGATATCAAGCCAATCCAAAGAAGACACACTTTGATACTGCTAAGAGGATTGTTCGCTATCTGAAATGCTCAGAAGGACTAGGAATCTGGTATCCTAGAGCCGACAGCCTTTCTCTCAGTGGATATTCGGACTCAGACTTCGGAGGATGCAAGATTGACAGGAAGAGCACCAGCGGCACATGTCAATTTCTGGGACACAAGCTCATAAGCTGGTTTAGCAAGAAGCAGCACTCTGTTGCTACATCGACCACAGAAGCAGAGTATGTGGCGGCTGCTAGTTGTTGTTCACAGATTATCTGGATAAAACAACAGTTGCAGGACTATGGAATTACTCCTGAATGTGTGCCAATATATTGTGACAACAACAGTGCCATGTGTATTACAAAGAATCTCGTTCATCACTCCAGAATGAAACACATTGATATTCGTCACCATTTCATCAGAGATCATCAGGAGAAGAAGGATATTGACGTCAAGTATATATGCTTTGAAGATCAAATTGCGGATATATTTACAAAACCGCTTCCAGAGTCAAGATTTAAGGAGTTATGCATTAAATTGGGGCTTATGGAATTAGACGAGACCTTGGATGAATGAAATCTGGTTTTCATTCTTTCTGGATTTTATGAAGATTTTATATTCGAAGTATAAAGATGCTCATTATTCAGCAGAGCACTTATGGTTATTTAGCAGAGGAGGTTAACTGTCTTGATCATTATTACGGATTTCTATGATTTCTGAAATACATACTCAAGACATTGCACAAAAGGTATATATAATGGAAAGCTGAGAAGGGAGGAGAGCATACATTAAAACAAAAAGAAAGAGAATTTTCAGATTATAAGCTACAGACATCACATGGTACGAGGATCCCTTGGGAAAAAGTCGGATGGACGAAGGGTTGAGCGGCCAACAGCAAGATCTGGACAGGTTTGCTCCAGTAACCAACTAAGCTGCATCCCGTTTGACAACCCAACGTTAGGCCAGTAGTTGACAACATCCTTCACTTGGTCAAACACAAGCTTCGCCCAATTGGCATGGAGCCATCCATCGTCGACTACCATCATTGCTTGCCAGACACCTTTGGTGAGAGACAACTCCTCGTCGGCATACATTCCGTTCATCATTCCGTTACAGATGTCGTACAATATATCGTACTCAGGACGAAGGCCTAGTGGAGACACCGTGGTGGAAAACTCGCTCCAATGTCCTCTCTTCCAACGCTTCCAACACGAGTACTCCGGCGCCACATCACGAGAGCGATAGTCGAAGATAGAACTGTTGCCTTGAGGTAAGCTGAAGTCTCGAGCGAAGGAATCAATATTCCACTTCACCAAACGGTTGTTCAGAAAACCGAAGATAGCATCACCCTCAACTTGCGCTTGGCTAAAAAATTTCTGAAGCGCCTCTTCATGGAAATGTTGAGGAGTAACAGTAACATATTTGTCAATCCCCGACGATACCAATTTCTGCATCACCACATCCGGAACCCTAGGATCGCTCGCATAACACCAACGAAGGTTCACCTCACAGAAGATTTGATTTCGGTTGATGGTCAAATAGTCCATGGGAGAAACTGGGGAATTTGGATTAGAATAAGACGAAGCAGGGGATTCGTGGTTTGACATACTTGAAGATAGAGAAGAAATTTTCTGAAAATTTTTTTTTTTAGGCTGATTGAGATGAAGCAAAGAGAGTCTGAAGCGTCTACTTATAGACGAATGACAACCACCGTATTAATGACGAACTGATCCATTGAGAACAGGAACGTGATGATTCACAACATTGGAAACTCAATCGTTGCCTCGAAATGAAAAGCGTTGTGACGATAGGTAGTCACAGGTCTAATCGAGTGCATGGCTCGAGAATCACAATAACTCCTTCAGGGATAGTGATTCGCTACGATCGGACTCACATTATTTCATTTTATCAATTATCAGGAGTCTACAGTGTTCAGACTCAATTGTCATCACTTCCAGAAAACCGGGTTTAAAAGATTATTATACTTGAACTTGAGTTTCATGGAGTTTGATGTTGAAGTGGATGAATGAGTCCTAGCTCTCATTCTATCTATAAGAATATTTCTGAAAGATGGATGTTCATTATCATATTTTGATTACAAACGCTGAAAGTACAAGAAAAGAGCTACCAAATCATCAAACACAACATTACTGCTAAAAAGCTAACTAAGAGTTTTATGATGGCTACACGGAAGGAGAATCTAGAACATTTCTCAACCACAATTTGGGAAATGAGCTCTCAAGGGATAGAAGTCATAACCCATCAAAGGAAGTCCTTCAGAGACCAGATGAGGAAATGACTGCTCAAGCAACCAACTAAGCTGCATGCCAGTTGGTAGAGGAATCTGAGGGAAAAGATCGGTGCAACTCCTCACTCCGTCGAAGAAGAATTTAGCCCAATCAACATCCCTCCTCTCTGCATCAATAGCCATCATGGGTCTCCAAATCCTTGAATTCATCACGTAATTCTCAGCAGGAACGCCAAAGGTGACATTGCTCACAACGTCAAAGATGACCCTGTATTCCTCCTTCAAATGCAAACACGAAGGAGATGGTGAAAACTCATAATCAGCAGACTGTCTCCATTCATTCCAGTAACGGACTTCTGGAGCAGTCAGATGGTGGAAAACGTCCATAACACGAACTGGACCTCGAGGAAGGCCGAATTTCTGAGAAAACAAGGCCGGAGTCCAGCAGACCACCTCATCATCAAAGCAACTCCAGATGGCATTATCATCAGTTTTACTCCTGAAGATAAAACTCTGAAGAGCTTGTTTTTGAAATTTTGACGGCATAGTCGTTAAAAATTGGGTCAGGGAACTCTCATGAGGAGCCCCCATCACAAAGTTAGGAACACGACAATTGCTACCGTATTCAAAGTACAACCCTGATTCATGAAGAATCTGGTTGCGAGTGATAGACAGATCACTGGGAGCTCTTGTAATGTTATGTATCTTTGGAGCGAATAGAGAAGACAATGCTATATTAAAGGAAGAGGAAAAGATGAAGCTCAAGAAGGCTGAGTGAAAGATGAAGTTTAGGAAGATAAGTGTGATGTTATTTATAGCCAGATCATGGCTCTATTCACAGAGTGAACACTTTTCCCAAATGTCTTATCAAATGAATTCAAATCCAGAAGAGCAGAAGTCGAAGAGTCTCGACAAAGGGGGAAGCGCCACCTGTTATGGTAAAGCTACTTACGGCAAAGCGTTCTACATGGATTTTCTGACGCTCTATCCCACGAAAGCTTAAAGAGGATAACAAAGGATAGCGCAAATCTTTTGATTCAGACAGACATCTACCGCCTTAAATGATAACACTTGATGATCGTTTGTGGGAAACAGTAATTCATATCAGACAACTCAAGCTGCCCAGACACGTATGCTAGCACAGCAGAGACGACAAAAAGTTGTAGAGATTCAATACATTTTTTTCATCACCAAGATGTCATTACAACGAACAGGGGAGATTTGAAGTCAACATTACATTCAAGATCCTAAAAGGAAGAAGGCCTATACGGAAAGAAGTCGGCATTTACAAGATTCGAAGGCCCCTCTGCTAATTGAAGGAAACTATGCTCTAACAACCAACTAAGTTGCATCCCGTTGAGTAGAGGCACGGCAGGATAATATTCAACGCAATCTCGAACACTGTCGTAGATGTACTTCGCCCAATCTACATCGGCTCCATCGTCAATTGCCATCATTAACTGCCATGTTTCCTTTGAAAAGAATGTATCGTCGCAGCACTCTCCCATCAACATATTGTTGGCTACACGATAGAGCACCCAGTAAGGAGTGCGGAGATCATATGCAGAGACCGACAAGGAAAATTCCGACGACGGAAGACGTCTCCATTTATGCCACACCGACCACTCAGGGGCAATATCTGTCACACGATGGCTGAAGATGGAACCAGGGCCTCTGGGAAGACCAAATCGACGAGAAAAGATGTCCGGTGACCAATGGATGAGTTTGCCGAGGAAGAAACCGTAAATACCATCTTCCTCCACAGAACAGCTCTCTATGAACTCTCGAAGAATGTCGCCTTGGAAACGTTTTGGAGTAGCAGTAACAAATTGGGTTAATCCACTACGATTTTACCTTGACATGATCATCTCTACCACTCTCGGAGTATTGTCGTATAAAGAGTTCAAACCACCTTCGTGAAGGATCTGATTTCGGCGTAATTCAAGAGATTGACCTGGTGAATCCATCTTGGTTCTTGGAATTTTTGTTTCAAGAAAAGGGTTACTGTGTCAACAAGGATACTTACAACAAGATATTTATAAAGGAAAGATCTTAACTCATCTCGCCATAATTGATCAGATTCAACCTACCAGAATTATTATCAATCTGTCATCCTACAAATAGACAGACGCCACGACGGATCGGTCAATTTAATGCTTGGAATACGCAATCGACATAGTCGATTAATCTGCTAGAGATGAAAGCTTTGCTAGAGTTAAGGCATCTGCTAGCGAATACAATTTCTGCTAGAGATGAAAACTCTGCTAAAGTTAAGGCATCTGCTAGAAATGTAATCTTTGCTAAAGATATAGACATCTGCTAGCAAGTGCAATCTCTGCTACAGATAAAAAGAATTACTAGCGGATGTGATCCCTGCTAGAAAAGGAAAGCATTTGCTAGAGATAAAAGCATCTGCAAGGAAATGAGATCTACGCTAGCGTTGAAGTCACTTCTTGAGACAAGGCCTCTGCTAGCAAATAGAATCTCTGCTATTGAAATAAGGTCTATGCTGGAAATTGGATTTTATGCTAGACTTACTATTTCTGCTAAAGGAAGGACATTCTGCTACCAACAATCTCTCTACTATAATTTTAGCAAGGTTATTAAACAACTGATCGACAGGGCAATTATCAAGAAGATGTTCAATATTGAATGCATTCATATAAGTTTGTCGAGAACAAAATGACATTATCTTATATACATCAGCAAAAGAACACTACAACAGAAGATTCAATCAAAAGGCGAGAACGGTACAAAGGGATAAAAGTCTATTCCACGGAGATTCGAGGGCCCCAAAGTGAGATCGCTGAATCTCTGTTCAAGCAGCCAACTCAGAGGCATCCCGTAGGGAAGGTGAAGTCGCGGGAACTGCTGAACACTTTGCCGAACCCTCTGGAAGACAAACGATGCCCAATCTACCTCTGCCCGGTCGTCAATCGCCATCATGACTTTCCACACTTCGCGAGAGAAAATCATGTCATCTGGATTCACTCCCACGATCATCCCACAAACAATCTCGAAGAGGACTTGATAACGAGGAAGTAATCCATATGCTGAAGGGGTAGGCGAAAAATCCAGATTAGCAGATCGCCTCCACCTCATCCAGGAAGACCATTCTGGAGCAATATACTCCAACACAGAATTTGGACTCCTCGGAAGGCCAAACTCTGAAGCAAAAGTATCAACATTCCACCTCACCAAATGGTTTCTGAAAACACCAACAATAGAGTCTCCAATCGGCTGACTCTGCTGGAAGAAGAACTGTAGATGCTCTCTTTGAAAAGTATGAGGCGTCAAAGAGATAAACCTAGCCAAACCACAAGCTTGGAGACTGGACATCACCCACTCTGCTATGTGATAATCTGCTTCATATTCCTCATATAGACCAGCATCACAGAGAATTCTATGTCGTGGAACATAGAGAGATTGATTCTGCTCCATATTTTCTAATGGATGGAAATTTGTGAGAAGAAGAGCAAGAGTCACAAGAAGAAGTAGCCACTACATCGCAATACTATGCTATTTATAGAAGGCATTGATCACTATTCGCTGCTGAAGTTGAAGAGTCACCAAGAAGAAGTGAGATAATTCATCACTGCGGAGGTCAAATCGGAAGAAATTATAATCTTGCATAAAAAGTAGTGCCGAGATTATAATGATGACACCATGCAATACGTGGTAACATTTGTTTACCTCTACCACAAACTGCTGCTGAAGCTTTCAAATCAGACATGGGATGTTTGAGTTTCCCTCTGGTAAAACATTTAATGCATTCAGACTATGGCAACAAGTGAGGCTGTGCCACGTCATTCACACTCGAGCACCGAGAGACATGACTCTACTCATGATCTAATTCTCAACCCAAACCGTCGATTGAAATTCAAATAACCTCAATCCACGTCGTTGATTTCTTCACTAATCCCGAAGTCCCCTACATCTTCATCAGATTTCGAATCTTTTCAATTTTTGCCTTTAGATATTCACTCATCCCCCATTTCTGAAAAACCCTCTCAAAATCTTCCGAAAACCCTACTCAAACATGGCCTCAAATCAAGATTCTCCCAACTCCTCACATCAAAATACAGATTCATCTGAGAATCTTGAGACTGCTTCATTTATCTATCCCTCAACCGCTTGCTCGCCCCTGCATGTTCGACATGCACCAGAGTTCACCGGTATTGAGAAGAAGGAGGACATTGATGAGTCCATCCCTTACTATACATTAGTAACCATGGCCAGACAGAAGAAGCTGTCCACGCACTCGGGATAACGACGACGAGTTGCTCAGATTATGAAGGACAGAATTCTGTACATACCGCTCGCCATCAAACAATTTCCTAAATGGATTTTGGATCTTCTTGATTCCGAACTGCTGGTAAAGTATCTCACTGCTGAACCTGATAGATTTCATCCGCATATGGTTTCCGAATTTTATGCTAGGGCTGTTATGAGTGATGATCAGATATCATTCAAAACTTGTGTCTATGGAAACATCATAGAAGTAAGTGCTGATTTACTTGCTCGCACTTTTGGTCTTCGTAACTATGGAACCAAAATCTCTCAGTATAAAATCACTGATTCAGCCGAAATAGAAAGAAGGTGGAACCTTTGGAAGAAGCCAGAAGAGAAGAAGCGAATATTTAAGCCTAACACCTCCATTAATACCTTAACAGAGGAGTACAAACTTCTTGCAGAGATTGTAATCAAAATGCTCCAGTGTGATGCAGGATCATACGCAGAGCTCTCTGCTAAGAAGTATGCCGTGATGATGGCATTACAAGACAATGTTAAGAGCAATTGGGCTGAATTTATTTATGAACGCTGGGCAGAGCATGCCAAGAAAAATGCTCACATGGAAATAGATGGAACATTCTCATCCAATGTCAACTTTGGACTGAAGATTAGTAAACTGTTGGAGATACTGTTTACTAACAAAGGAGTAGATCAAGGAGTTGAACTTCTCTCTACCGACTACATTCCGATAACACGTCGCAAGCCTAAGCCAGTCAATGTCAGAAATCCTAGGAAGCTGAAAAGGAAATCTAATGTAGACAAGAATAAGCCTACTTCCCCAGAGGAACCAGATGAAGCAAGTTTGGTAGAAGTCACTCTCCAACACTCCATTCCCATTTCTGAAGAAGAATTACAAGTGCTGAAGAAGAATGCAGAAACGGATCAATGCTTTCGAAATCTCGAGGAGATTGAAAAGTGAGGAAATCTCCCAGTTGATCAGATCAACGAAATCATGAACTCTAAAGAAGCAGCACAACACCCACCTACCATTGGCACTTTGGCAGTACCAATTCCATCACCAAAGAGAGCTGCTACGAAACCACCAGCCGTAATAGCAAAGAAGAAGATCAGAAGAAAATTGGAACTTCTGATTGACAAGGAAGTAAGGGATAAGGCGGAGGCAGAAGACCAGTCTACTAGAATTGCTGCTAGTGAGCTTACAGCAGAGAAGACATCTAGCCAGACCAATTCGGCCAATACCTCTGACTCAGACTACATTCCTAAGTCTCTCAGACCTGCAGAAGAACAAAGGAAGGAAACAAGGAATGCAAAGAGGAAACACTTGACTAACCTAAAGGAAATTGAGAAGAGAGCGTATCAAAAGTTCATCACTAATTTGACATTCGAAAACAGAGACAGACAATTCAAACGTGTCAAATCAGCTGCTGAAGAATTCAGGGCACAAAAGAAAGCTGCTGAAAAAGCCAGCAAAGAAGGCAATGCTCGCGGAGAAGTGAGTGCTAGCACAGTTAATGAAGCTTCAACAGAGCATATACATCATCCATTGGGTGAAACCCATGATGCTGGCGAAAGCAACATTCCAGCAGAAAACGAAGAGATAACAGATACAACAGAAAATAACATCATTGTGGATACCACAGGAGATTCGTATGATAATCCACCTCATCTAGCAGAAGAAGCGGTGAAGAAAGGAAAAGGGAAGGCTGACATGGCAGAAGAATCGATTCCACATCTATCACCTGATCAGCAAATCATATTTGAAGAAGAAGAATTATCAGATACGGAATTCTAAAAAAGGCTAGCATCTGGAGCCTTCAATGAAACCCACTTCCCAAAGAAAAAGTATCACAGAAGAACTGCAGGTGAATCCAGTGGGATTCGAGATGAAGTGCTAACAGAAGTGCCTATACAGACACACATTGAGGAACATCCGAAGGAAACGTTCCTTGGTCATGAATCTGCTGCAGATCAACAAGGCATTGGAACACATCAACCAGATGAAGATGACTCTCACTTATCGGAACATGGATCATCCTGCCACTCTGAATCTGATTCCGATGGAGAAACTGAAGACATTTACAATGCAAAATTCTTGAGAAAAGAAACCTCAGGATCAGAAGCTGTTCTTCGAGTACCATTCCATGGGCTGCCAGGACATCGTTATGGACTCCGAAAAATTAGCCAATGGTGTGCAAAGGTTCATCCCGAAGATGCACCTAATTCTGATCTAGGACCTATGGCTGAAGAAATAGAGCAGTTCGTTGAATCTGAAACAGAGAGAGCCATAGCAGATCTATTCCACAGTGCATTGGATGAGACCTTACCAGAAGGACGCCAATTAGCAGAAGAGTTCCGTCGATGGAAGAAGTTTGATTATATCATGCATCAACTTTGCTTTGAAGAAAGGATGCTCTGTATCGCAGCTAAAGGATTAAACTTCTGGAGATATGAAGAACGTTGGTGTTTTGATTGGATTGATCAAGTCCCAGGGATGAAACAATTCTCGGATAAACAACTGATATGCAGACTTCAAGCCATCCGAGAACACCGTC
Organism: Plectranthus barbatus; assembly: GCA_026898455.1. NCBI lineage: Eukaryota > Viridiplantae > Streptophyta > Magnoliopsida > Lamiales > Lamiaceae > Plectranthus > Plectranthus barbatus. Next base: position 15,632 of record JAPKLW010006714.1, read on the forward strand.
TCATCTCAAACACTGCAGGATTACCCAAGTCTACCTTCGTACCGGATGGATACTCTGATGTTAGAATTGAATTATCCAAACGACAGGCAAAAGCTGTAGTTGCATATGAGAAACGTCGATTGGAGCATGACTCACAACAAGAGGAGCGTAGAAAGGCTCGAGCGAAGGCCCTAGCCACTGAACGTGCCGCTATGAGATTCGATAACATGTTGGTTAAGTTTCTGGACATTGATGTTCAGGCCGTCATTAAGGAAGCTCAGAAAGCTGAAGCTCGATCTATCCAGGAGACTGCACAAGTTCTAGATGCAGCTCGACGGATACTGCTCGAGGAAATACGATACCAAGAGTATCTTGCTGCAAATCTCAGTCATGAACAACCGTCAAATACACAGTCGAGTCAAGACCTCGTCATGACTACATCCTTCAATGCCTCTCCCATAACATCTCTCCCAATGCCCTTCACATCAACTTCCGACATAGCTGAAGCCTTCCACTCTTATCTGCAAACAGTCGTTGATGAAAGAATAGAAGTAGCAACCAGCCATCTAAGAAGCAAAGTTGATGAGATACGGAGCAATGTATCTCATGTACGAACGGAGGCTGCTGAAAACAAGCTAGCTATTTCTGAGAACAGGGCAGGTCTTGAAGTTGTTCGAAAAGACATAGCAGACACCAGGACTCACGCAGAAGAAAAGGTTGTGGCCTATGGTACAACTCTTTTGGCTGCAATCAAAGAGGGGAAAGAAAGAAGAAAAGCTGACCGAGAAAGAAGAAAGAAAGAGAAACAGGAAGCAGCAACAAGGGAACAGGAAAGAAAGAGAAAAGAAGAAGCAGCAAAACAAGAGTTGAAACAAAAAGAACTAGAAGCTAAACTTGAGCTACAAAGAAAGGAACATGAAGCCAAGCTAGAGCTACAGAAAATTGAACATGAATCTCAATTGCAAAAGATTGCAATGGAACAAGAGAAGTTGGCCAAAGAACTGGAGCGTGAAGCTGCTGAAAGAGAATCAGAAGCAATTCTTCTGGAGAATTTCATGAAATTCACTATGGAGAAGTTTGCGGACATTCAGAAGATTAAATCAGCAG
>JAPKLW010006715.1:0-16714 GCA_026898455.1 Plectranthus barbatus
GTAGTTTAAATAAAGTTCTACATCATCATATTAAGAATTGAGCCACAAATGTGAAAGCATTTGGAGATAGAAATGTGTTAGTATGGTTCATATATTGACAAAGGAAGGAGGCAGGTAGATTCCTGCGAGCGGAGCGAGAGGAGCACAAGCGCATTAATGTATTAATGTATTTGAGATACTGAGTTAATATAAAATTCGACTGTTCCACCGTGAACGTAGGCATATTGCCGAACCACGTAAATCTTGTATTCTTTATTTTCTTGTCTTTAATTCGTATGTCATATTGTCATAGTTTCACAACGAAATGGGAGGGAGATAATTAGATTACATAATTCTCATTTCACAACTCAAAATATTGTAAAATATTACAATTCATTGTATTCTCTATAATTATTTGTATCTTTCGTAATCACTTATTTCTGATGGTCTCGATAGTTCCACTGCAACTTTTTTTAAAAAAATACTAAGAAAATATGTTGTTCATAACTTAAAATCATAAAATAAAATTTTCTAGTATAAATAAAATTTAGTGATATTAAATATTTCATGGATTATTTTTTTTCATAGTTTTCGTTTATCGAATAATTTTATTAGTAAAACTATTTATTACTTAACAAATAAATTATATTAGAAAAATAACTATTTATATTTACTAACTACACATAAAAGTTAAAAAATAAAAACAAAGAAGCCGGGGTCGGCTACCTGTAGGAACACTCTAGTCGGTGGAATAATGACAGGTTTATCATATTTGCTATATCCGTCGTCGTCTGATTTGTAATGAATCACTGTCCCTGCGAAATGCAGGCTATATATAATAATATAACCCCAAAAATGAATCAGAGTAGGTTGTAAAAAAAATAATAATAATGTGTTGGTTGGAATTGAGGTATGGTTTGATGGTGGGTGTGAACATTCTCAAATGTTTCATGGGTGATGAGAGTTGGGATAGGTTTGGTGTGATGAGCAGCTGGAGCAATCTCATGCTGTTTTCCCTAATCTTCTTCCTCCTTTCCTTTTTCTCCATTCAGCTCTCCCTCACAACCTCCGCGCCTCTCCTTCGACTGCGATTCCATAATTTCTGCCCCATTGTCTTCTCCTCTTTCTTTTTCTCACTCATCCTCCCCCACCGTCTTGTTTGGCCCTATTTACTGCTGCTCTGGCTCTCAACTCATTACCCATTCTCTGCCCTAATCAAGGCTTTCATTCTATGTATGGAAGAAATTATGCGTAGGATCCATGGATACGACATTACCGCTACTACTATTACTACTAGTACTAGTAATACACAAGATGAAGATTTGGAGATGGGCAGTGCTGTTGCTGAGGTCACTGGAGCTGGACAAACTGAGTGATGATGGATTGGATAAGTGGTTTAGTATCAAGGCATTAATAAATACGTTTTTATGATAAATTTAGACTTGTATATGAATGTTTTCTTTTTTTGGACAACACTTGCCATATGTTCTCCCTCTAGGGCTTCCAAGATTGTTTTACATTTTTCATATGCATGTAGTCTGGGACTGGGAATAGGGAACTGTTGGAGTGATTTGTTACTCCAAAATAAAGGAGCCGCGGAAGAAGATGACACAGAGAAAGACAAATTATAGAGACAGAAACCGGTTTCATCACTCTAACAAAAGGATTGTGTTCCTCATTTAAAGATTTCTGGTAATTTAAAATCTATTTTTAATTTGCTGCTTTTGCAGTTCTCTTTGTCCCTATAAAAACATGTTTTTTTTAAAAATTTTTATAACAATATTATATTTTTCATCCTGTGATTCTTTCATTTTAAATCTTCTGCTTTTTAGTTTCAAAGACTTAATCCCTTTTGTGAAGGGCGAGTTGTCGTGCTCGTGATTAAGGTTTCAAGTTGGCCAATACAGTGGCAGATTCATAAAATTTTCACGAGGGGTTGAATTTTTTTTATTTTTTTTTGGCCTCTACTCAACTTCAACATCTTTGTATCATATTTTTTTCTTATTTTCATAATTTTTTCTTCTTCACGATACTATAAAAACGAAAAAAATTTCAAGCTGGGGGCTCCAGCCCCCCTAGCCCCGATGTAGATCCGCCTCTGGGCCAATATATCGATCTCATAGTTTAATAAATAACATTAACTTTAATAAAGTATGTACAAATGGTGAATATTGTGCAAATCATTAATTAGTGATGGTGTCGAAATAGTTTCCATATAGTTCGAAGGAGTTAAAAACCGTACTTTAAATATTGTCTTGGAATGGGTATCAATCATACTAGTATAGCACTCGCGCGATGCGCGATAATTATATTTTATTATTTTATTTTATAATTTTTGGTAATTTTATATCTATATAAGAAATATATTAAATAAATAAAAAAATATATAAAAAAATATGATTGTTGGAAGCAAGAAAATGTAATAAATTCCAAATATATTCTCAAATACTTTCGACTACATTTCAGTAATTAGTATAATATCTTTTTTGTATAATTTCATAATTTACTTTGTGAATAATTTTATACTAAACTAATATGAAAAATATCGATTGTCAAATCTTGTAGTATGTTAAAATAAATTAAGTTAAAATAACAAATTTTGTATTTTTTATTATATTTTTAATATTTAATTTTGAAATACATGAACTTTAAATAGAAAGACATATAATAAAGTAATGTAAAATAAATTTATTCATAAGTTCAAAATATAATCGTTTATTCTTATGAACCTTTAGATGCATGTCATTGATAATCAAGCTTCCGATTTTTGTTTTGCTTAAAAGAATCATTAAATTAATTAAATTATAACGGATGAAAAGTTGCATAAAAAACCAAAATGAAAACATAAAAAACAATAGAAAGTACTAAAATGTAGAGAAATTTATATAACAAAAGCTCTTCTTTGTAATAACAAAATGAAATATGATGAATTATGCATTGCAAATTACTATTGGTGCGTTGATCTTGCATTGAAACGTGAAACTTCGAGTAAGTATGCATTTCTTTGTTTTTGTTTTCCTCCTTACAAAATGCTCGATTCTTTATCTTAATCGCAATTCGAAGCTAAATAATATAACTATAATAATAACAAAAGAAAAACCTAAACAATGAAGCATAATTATATTTTAAATTTGAGAGAAAATATAAGGCTGATGATATTGTAAATATGAGTGTCATATTTATATTGTGAATGTAGCCATGAAAGGATCAAAATTTGATCATATTTTGTTATGATTTAAGGATTGTATTTAATTTGATTACTAATTATAAAAATATGATGAAATCACTTCCTTAATTGATAAAATCATGTATTCAATTTATATTTATATAAAATCAACTATATTTGGAATATTGTAAACCAAATCAATTATAATCTCTTAATTATTATTTTGAGTTGGAAAATTAAATTGATTAACTAAAGCTTATAAATCTAGTAAGCACTTACCTAGTTATAACCCCAACTGGAAAGAAATAATTTTCATTCCTATTTAATATCTATAATTTCAAAAATTAAATACAAATGAGTTTCATTTAAAATGAATAAATTTGCAATAGAATTATCTAATTTAATTCTATGTTCTCATAAACTAGCGTTATTTTCTACACGAACTAGTGACTTTAAATTAAATTTTTATTAATATATTTCAACAAACTTTATAATTATTTTTTAGTATATTATTAAATAAATAATAAGATAATGATTTATATTGATCATAATAAATATTAAGTAAGTTATACGAAAATAATTTAGTCTTTAATATATGATTGATAAATTCAATTATAAATATCAGTTATTTTCAATTGAAAATAAAAAAAATCGATTCATCAATGCTCCAATTAATGTATTATCATAAAATTACACAATTCTTTTTTTCTAAGTTTTAAATTGGTTGAATTAACTTTTCTAAATATTATATTTTCAATAAATTATATATATTTATTAATAAAATCATAAATAAATTATTAATTAATGATTGAGCTATTTATATATATGGAAGTAATCCAATTAAGCAATCAAATCTTAATATATTATCTACATATAGATTTATTCACACTAAAATTAATTAACTAAAAAGTTCATTAATGACTAACTAATCTAACTCAAACTTACTACAAATTACCTCCGGGCTTACTTTAATATATATATAGATTAGGTTTTTTTGATAGGTATATTTTTAGATATTTTATAACTTAATTATCTAGGAATATCTCCCTATAATTCATTAATCATATTTTCTCTACAATAATAAAATATATAAAATAGAAACTTGTTGAGTGAATATAAAGTATTTTTTGTTTGTTTATGTTGGGAAATCTGTCCAAGTTTTTCTTTCCCAGTAGCTACTTGTATAGATCTTAGTTTTGGTGGATCAAATCCTATGTCCTACCAGCGTCAGTTGTCTCTAGATAGCTCTAGATCTCAAATGTAAAATCCTGTAGGTATTTTGAGTTGTAAGTCGCAGCTGATCAAGACTCATGCTGACACTGTTCATCAGCATGAGAAAGAGCTAATGACTGGTTACTGTTTACCAGTTGAAAAAGTCTCATCCGAAGGCGGCTGACAAAGACTCGTGCTGACACTGTTCATCAGCATGAGAAAGAGCTAATGACTGGTTACTGTTCACCAGTTGGGAAGGGTTTCATCAGAATACGTGTTCTCACTGACACTATTCACCAGCGGTGAAGCCACCAGTCATGGGAGATTCCAAGAAGAGTTAACATCAGACATATTGGTAGACTTAGTTTGTGCCAGCGCAAGTCACCAGCAGAGACTGCCAGCACAAGATCACCAGAATGATCTACCAGTCAGATGTTACCAGCAGAATTCCAGATTCTCTCTCCCAGAGTCTTAGAGACAAAAAGAAGATTCGTCGAGGAATTAACTGACAGTATGACTTTAAGGAGGATACCTTAAAGTCCATCAGTTACAAGACACCAGTCTCGATTCCTCGTACTGACGAATAGTGCCGTTCTGACATAAAGAGATCAATGTCAGATAAAGCGGACAAAAGTATGGCACTTTTCGGAAAATCATACCTGCCGCCGTCAGAAGGACATGCGAGGACAGAGACCTTTTCCGGATGTGTCCAAACGGCTAGAAGATTTGAATGGGATCCCGCGTCTATAAATAGGTCGGAACCACCAACATTTAAGACGCTTGCTTCCTGACATTCAATACCCTTCTCCCTCGCTCAACTACCGAAAGTCTGAAACTTTATTGCAAGCAAGCAGAACACTTTCGAGGCCTTTCTAAAGGCTATCCGTGTGTTGATTTATCAAACACGAGACTTCAAGCTTCCAGCTTGTAAGTTACTGATCTCTTTGGTGCTCTTTCTCTTCCGAGGAAGTTCACAGCAGCACTTGTGCCAGCCAGCACTTGAGTTATCACGGGCAGTTTGCCGTATTGAGAAGATACGTTCTTGGGAGAACTAAACACCCAGTGAAGCTGTGGAGGTTGAAGTGACGTGCTCGCACTCCACCAGCTGATCAGAGTTGAAGAAGGAAACAAGGCCGGGAGCGGTTGATCTAGTGAACTGGTGGACGAGGCATTCACCAGCTAGAGATAGATCGTAGGACTCTTGTACCTGATTACTCTTAGTGAATTTCCAGTGCTACAACTGGAGAGTGGACGTAGATCAGTTGATCGAACCACTATAAATCCTTTGTCTTTATCAGTTTTCTGCATTACATTCCTATTTTAAACCCAGCACCCAAGTGCTGGTGTATACTCTGAAAACTGATAACTGCGCAAATAAGACCTAAAATATTCTGAGTTTTGAATTACCAGCTGACAGGTCCCAGTCAGTTGGTTAACCAGCAAGTGCAAGAAAACGTTTACTTTATATTATTTCCGCTGCGTAACGTGTTAAACTCTGAAAAACAGGGACCAACAGTTTATTTTCTCCATTATAAATTTTTTAGTATTTTTTATTTTTTATTTGTCATATGTGTTCATAATCACTTTAATTTACAAAAGAAGGAAAACTTTGTCTTATCACAATATAAACTAACTAGTGTTATTCTGATAATCAACTCCCCACATGTTACATAAGATTAAATTTGATTTATTAATTTTCAAAATTAACAATTGAGATCTCTTTTACTTAATTGAAATTCTCACTGCATTAACTAGACTAATTAGTTACACTATACATGGTCATTTTGGTATCAAAATTATATATGCACAATTTTTTTTTTCAAATTTCCTAAAATTTGATTCCTTAATTATTCCATTTTAAAATTAGTTTTCTTTTCTTCATAAAAAAAACTATAATATATAATATTACACCATAAATAGTTGGATTTTATAATCAAGATAATTACATGATCAAAACCAACAAATTGCAATATCAATTTGAAAAAATATCTAAATCATTGAAGTATCAGTATCAAAACATACACTTAAAAATAAGAATACCAGACCCAATATCTGCATCAATTTTATCATCACCAAACCCTGTGTTTTAACCCTCATTCTCCTCATCAAACTTGTTATTCGCACAAATGCTCATTGCAGGCTTAGATAATACAAAATATACTCAGCAAATCAACTCCAGAAAAATCAGAAAACAAGGAACAAAGACCACAACCAAACTAAAAAAATATATATATGAAACTTAAACAACGCATGATTAAAAACAAACAAAAAAACCGCACCCCCACCGTCGCTGATTTTTGTTGTATATCCACTACTCCACCACTGTTGCTCGCCGTTGTTGTGGCCACCGCGCTGATTTATGCTTATATATCCAGCGCTGCCCCAACCAGAAATCGTGAAGAAGAAGAAGAAGAAATCAGGTAAAACCAGGAGAAATCGAAGAAGAAATTAATACACCGTCACTCGCCGTTGTTGTTGATTTCATAGTTTAATTCTAATTCTCGACGTTTAAAACTAGAAGAAAATAGCACAAGTTGCGAAGAATACAAATCGAAATGGTAAATAATCATGCACCAGATATCACGGATTAGTTAATGAAACCGCCAGGTTTTAATTTACCATAATGTCCTTCATTAAAAACTAAGTGAAATTCAAGTTAAATCACTAAATCTATCCGCCAGATATAATTAATTTGAGCCCAAACTCTAATCTCATCTAAAATATTGGGAGGTGAAGTGATTAAAATTAGAACTCGTGAAGATAGCATGAAAACGAAGGAAATATCGACCCAGACTCGTCGACAAACAAAGGATCAAATAGTCCTTCAACTGAGAAGGCGTGGAGCAAAAACAAAAAAGAAGGCCAGCATTCCTCTGATCAAAGAGCAACCTACAAGCTAAGAAAGAAAACACAATCAATCTAAGGACCCAGAGGTAGGCGAAAAGCCTTCACCCAAGGAAAGGAGAAGCCGAAAAAAGGTCCTTTGTCCACGCCTCACATGTGGCAAAGGACCAAAAGAAGAAGAAGCTTAAGAAGGATATCCTTTGGCATTACTATTAGGTTTTTCGAGTTTGGGGAATTTATTCTAATTAATTCTGCGAATTTAAGGATTAGCCCCTAATTTTTCGCTAATTAACTTGTTTAAATGATGTTTTTTTTACTTGTATAAATAAGGGGATAACAATACCATAATAAAGTATAATTACTGCTTATATCTCCATTCCTTCGATTTTTATTGTTTTTTTTATCGCTCTTAGGCCTTTGTGTTCTTAGACAATTTTCGAATCACAACGCACAACAATTCATAACAGTTTTTCACAAATAATTAATTAATCTAATATATTAATTTTTTTTGAGGTACTAATATATTAACTTGCTAGAATTACTTAGATGACACTACTTGTTAATATTATTATTATTTTCAAGCTTAATGCCTAGTAAATGAGGTGCGTGGAAGTGTCCACAAATCCTATCGACATCGAGTTCTCCATCCATTTATGGAGATTCGATTTCTTTATCAATAAAAACAAATCATAAATACAATTTTAACTAAAAAAAAAACATATTAAATACTTACTTAAAATAGTTACAATTCTTAATAATTATAAAACTAAACCAAAAGAGAGAGAGTCAAGGCTGAATAATGACGAGTTTGTCTAATGACAGATGCCGTCATTTTGTCTAGTTTTTTTATTAAAAAAATTACACTAATTTAAACTCGCGCATACAAATATCCTAAAAAAGCTCGAATGATTTTTTTTTTTCAACATCCAATTTGTTAACTTTGGTGAAGCTGTTTTCATTAATCATCAACTAAGAAATATTTACAATAAATAATAAATTACAAACAAAGAATGGGCCACACAATTGGGTTGGGCCAATTAATGGACTATACATATCAACTGTTAAGATATATTAGAATATATACTTGTATATCTTGAATATCTTGTATATCTCATGTATCTAGACTAGATTAGATTAGTCCTTCATCTATATATACTTGTGTGTACATTATTTTTCATTGAGTGAAATAAGAGTTATTATTCTCTACATGGTATCAGCCAAACCCTTGGCCTAAAACCCTAATTTTTCGTCGAGTTTTTTTTTTCGTGCGTCGTCCATCGCCTTCAGCCATGGCCGAACCACCACCTCTCGATGATCTACCAACTCTTCCTCTCTCCACCATGATTCACATGGTCAATATTAAACTTACCGCGTCCAACAATTTGCTCTGGCATGCTCAGATTGAGCCGCTTCTTATTACGCAGGGTTTTTTGCATTACCTTGATGGCTCAACTCCAGAACCGCCGCGCTTTCTTTCGTCCGCAGCCGGTGCCCCGATCGTTAATCCAGATTTCTCCAAGTGGTTCTCCAAGGATCAGACCATCAAATTATTTCTTGTTTCCACCCTAACTGAGGAATCTATGGCAGTTATAATTGGATGTCAAACCTCGCGTGCCGTTTGGGATGCCCTTTCGCGTGCATATAGCCACCGCTCGAAAGCCCGCGAGTTAAGCTTGAAAGACGATCTCCTGTCTCTTAAGTGTGGTGATCTCTCAGTAGTCGACTACGGTCGTCGATACAAGACTATCAGCGATCAGCTCGCCGCCATTGGCTGTTCCTTGGACCCTTCCGACAAAGCGCACTAGTTTTTACGCGGGTTAGGGTCTGAGTTTGCGACCTTCACAGCCGCTCAACTCACGCAAGATCCACTCCCGAATTTCGATACTTTGCTCGCCCGTGCACAGAGTCACGAACTATTTCAGAAGTCGACGGATTCCTCTTCGCAGCCTGTCGCTTTCCAGACTTCCTCCAAGTCCAGCAATACATCCAAATCACACGGAAACAAGGGTCGCGGCAAACAACAAGGAGGAAATCGCCAGCGCCGCAGCCCGTGGTGCTATTTTTGTCGCCTAAACGGGCACGATGCATTCGACTGCCCCCATCGATTCGACAGAAATTTTCAGCGGCAGCCGCGACCTTCCCAGGCAAATCTAGCCGAAGCTTTCTCGGCTCAGTGTGATGTTTCACCTTCAGTTTCCTCTGATTGGTATCTTGATACCGGGGCTACCGCACACATCTCCTCAGAATTGACCGGCCTTGATCATGTGTCATCTTATTCTGGATCCGATTATGTCACTGTTGGTAACGGTAACCATCTTCGTATTACTCACACTGGTTATCTTACTATTTCTCCGGCTATTCATCTGCGTGACGTGCTTGTTGTTCCAGATATCACTAAGAATTTATTATCTGTCAGTAAACTAATGAATGACTATCCGGTTCGTGTTTTGTTTACTGCTTCTGACTTTCAGATCATACACCGGGACAGCGGAAGGACACTGGCAAACGGCGTGCGTAGGAATGGACTGTACGTGCTCACCTCGTCCCTGCAAGCTCTCACGGCCTCTTCCTCCTCGCCCTCTGCCCCGTTCGACCTCTGGCATTCTCGCCTTGGCCATCCTGCCTCAGCTACTATTACTCTTTTACGTAGTCAAAATTTACTTTCCTTTTCGTCTTCCAGTCAGTTCTCCGGTTTATGTCAGTCATGTCAATTAGCTAAGAACAGTCATTTACATTTTCTTCCTTCCAGTAAACGTGCGTCTAGTCCATTGGAACTAATTCATTGTGATTTATGGGGTCCTGCACCTGTTCTTTCATCTATGAAGTTTCGTTATTATGTTATTTTCGTTGATGACTTTTCCAGATTTTCATGGTTCTATCCTCTTCATGCAAAATCTGATTTCTTTGATATCTTTGTTCGTTTTAAACTTTTTGTCGAAAATTAGTTCTCCAAAAAGATAAAACGATTCCAAACCGATGGTGGTACTGAGTTTACAAATTCCCGTGTCCAAACCCTACTACTTAACTCCGGCATCCATCACCAAATCTCCAGCCCCTACACTCCTTCTCAGAATGGTCGTGCGGAGCGCAAGCACCGTCACCTGACTGAAATGGGTTTCACTATGTTGTTTCACTCTTCCGCTCCATTATCCCTCTGGGTAGACGCTTTTAGCACAGCCACCTATACTATAAATCGTCTTCCCTCTTCCGTTCTTCAGGGCAAATCCCCTTTTCAAGTCCTGTTTGACACCACACCATCTTATGCCTCCTTTCATCCCTTCGGCTGTCGTGTCTTCCCGTGCCTACGTGACTACTCTAAACACAAATTTGACCCTCGAAGCCTCCCTTGTATTTTCCTAGGCTATAGCACCTTTCACAAGGGTTTCCGTTGTCTTCATCCTGCCTCCTCTCGTATCTATATAACCTGACACGCTAAGTTCGATGAGCTATGTTTTCCCTTCTCTCGGGCCTCCCTGGCCACATCCGTTGATCGTCTCACGCTTTCCGACTTTCTTACTCAACCACCGTCATCACCTAAACCCCTCCCCTCGTCCATCAATCCTTCCCGACCGTGCATTATCTGCCCAACCGATCCCACACCTAGTCCTCTAGCCACACGTGCTGCGCCGGATCTTGCACCGCCCGACGCCAATGTCCCAGTTTCGCCAGTCCCGCCGCCTCCATCTCCTCCGCCTGCTCGTGTGCATCGCATGCAAACATGTTCGCAATCTGGTATATTTAAACCTCGTTATCCTATTGATGCTAACCTGGTTTCTATCTATTCGGCAAGTTCAGCTATTCCAGAACCCTGTGGTACTATGTCTGCTCTCAAAATTCCGGAATGGTTAACAGCAATGCGTGAGGAGATGGACGCGCTGCATGCGAACAAGACCTGGACTCTTGTTCCGCGCCCTTCCTCTTCGAATGTGGTAGGTTCGAAATGGGTTTATCGTACTAAGTTACTTGCTGATGGGTCGGTTGTTCGGTATAAAGCGCATCTTGTCGCACAGGGTTTTAGCCAAATTCCTGGATTTGATTTCACTAACACTTTCAGTCCTGTTGTCAAGGCTTCTACTATCAGGATTATTCTCTCCATTTCAGTCAGGCGTCGCTGGTCTCTTCACCAACTGGACGTAAAAAATGCCTTTCTGAACGGTATTCTGACTACTCCAGTCTATATGGAACAACCACCGGGGTTCACTGATCCTAAGTATCCGTCGCACATATGTAAGCTTCAGAAAGCCATTTATGGTCTTCACCAAGCACCTCTAGCTTGGTACCAACGCTTTCAGAATTTTCTTCTCAGCCTGGGTTTTCGCTGCAGTTCTTCGAATACTTCTCTGTTCGTCCTCAACAAGGACTCGGCTATCATATATTTATTGGTTTATGTTGATGATATTATTATTACAAGGAACAATGAATCTGCTGTTTCTGGTCTTATGGCTCGCATGAACTCCGAGTTTGCAACTAAAGATCTTGGTAGACTCGGTTATTTCCTATCGGCTCTTTCTCTGTCAGACTAAGTATGCACTGGACATTCTTCGTCGCTCTGATATGATACATGCTAAACCTGTATCCACGCCTCTGCCCCCTGGCGTCACATTCTCAAAAGAGGGTGCTCCCTTCCAGAACCCTACTCTGTACAGGTCTATTCTTGGTGCTCTGCAATATTTAACTATTACTCGTCCGGATCTAGCCTATTCTGTCAACACTATGAGTCAGTACCAGTAGGAGCCGACAATCGACCACTTCAATGCCCTCAAACGGATCTTACGATATGTTAAGGGTACTATCGGTTTTGGTATTTCTTTTTCTCCTGGATCTCCCTCAGTTGTTGCTTATTACGATGCTGATTGGGCGTGCTGTACGGACACACAGCGCTCAAATTATGGCTTCACGATTTTTATAGGGCCAAATCTGGTTTCTTGGAGTGCTAAGAAACAGCCTACGGTCTCTAGGTCAAGCTGTGAATCAGAATATCGCGCAATCGCCAACACTGCGTCTGAACTCCGATGGGTTATCAACGTACTGCGCGATCTCCACGTGCCTCAGGATGCCATTCCGATTATCTATTCGGATAACTCCAGCGCTCTATTTCTTACTCAAAATCCCGTGTCTCATAAACGGGCCAAACACATTGATATTGATTATCATTTTGTACGTGAATTGGTTGATTCGAAGCAGCTACTAACGAGATTCGTCCCTTCTGAAGATCAAATAGCTGATATTTTCACCAAGAGTCTTTCTCGATCGTTATTTGAAGATTTCAGGACCAAGCTTAGACTGTCTTCGTCTTCGCTTGCGGGGGGGTGTTAAGATATAATAGAATATATACTTGTATATCTTGAATATCTTGTATAGATCTTGTATATCTCATGTATCTAGACTAGATTAGATTAGTCCTTCCTCTATATATACTTGTGTGTGCATTATTTTTCATTGAGTGAAATAAGAGTTATTATTCTCTACATCAACACCCCCTCAAACTCAAGGTGGTTTAGTAGAAACTAATTTGAGTTTGCTCAAAAGAGTTCAGAACCGACCAGGAAGAAGAGATTTAGTGAAAATATCTGCAGTTTGATCAGTGGAGAAAACAGAAACAAATTGGACAGTCCGTCGAACAACATGTTGACGGATGAAAATCTGGTGACTGTTTCCTAGCAGACATTAGACCATCTTTGACTGTTATTTGCCATCTTCTAAAAATCCATAGCTCGCTTGGGACCCTTCGTCATGATAGTCTCCCCCAAAGTAGAATCCACCAGTTCAATAGTTCTTTCATTCAATCCTTCATAGAAGGTCTCAGCTTGCTCCCCCAGAGATAAACCGTGGCCAGGGCATACTCTCAACAACTCCTTGTAGCGCTCCCAAGCTTCATAAAAGTTCTCATCATGCCTCTTAGCAAATTTGGTGATGTCCTTCCTCCTTTGTTTGATAAGACTGGGTGGAAAGAAATTAGCAAGGAATTCATTCCTCAATTCTGTCCAAGTGTTGATGTTTCTCTTGTCCAGGGCAGAGAACCATGACTGAGCTTTGTCTCGCAGAGAAAAGGCGAAGAGCCTCAACCAGATAGCACTCTTGCTGACTCCTTTGATTTTGACAGTGTTACAGAGCATTATGAACTTATCAAGATGGGAATAGGGGTCCTCAGCAGCTCGGCCCCCAAATTGGTTCTGCTGAACCATCTGCACCAGACCAATCTTCAACTCAAAATGATTGGCATTGATGCCAATTATGAAATCAGTCTCTTGAAAATTTGGCTTGTATCTTTTTCTGGATGGCATCCTCATCCTCATCAGCATCAAATCTAGGCTCGTCCTCCTCATTTTCATCATCTGAGGGTTCTTCAGGTTGTTGGTTGCGTCGAGGGTTTCTGTTGTTGTTGTTGGTTCTTTCCAACTCCAGTACCCTCATGCGCTCCCTCATGGTTTGAACCTCTCTCATAAGCTCAGCTTCTTGTTCTGCATTAAGTGCATTAGCCTCAACAGGTGGATTTGCCTCAGCCATAGAGTTAGTCTGACTGCTTGCAGCTTTGTCCTCTCGATTTCTCCTGCTGTTGTTTCCTTTGCACGTAGCCTCAATTTTAGGATCGAATTGAATTGGTTTTTTACCACTCCTCCTTGTGTTCATAAACTACCTGAAAGAAATAAAGGAAAGAGTGAGTAACAAGAAAACAGTAAAGGAAATGAATTAAATAGAAACTAGATAAATAAGCAAATAAAAAAAATTAAAACCGACTTTTGTGTCGGTCGATAGAGGGTATGTTGATCGACACAGACGCAACGGCTGTGTCGATCGAAAGCCTGCGTGTCGGTCAATTCAGAAGCAAAAATTAAAAAGAAATTTGGACGAAAATTTAAAGGGAAATTAAAAGAAAACCTTGCAAAAATTTAAAGGGAAATTAAAATTATAACTCAAATTAATAACTCTAGAACATAATCAGTAACAAGAAAATTTTAAGCAATCCCCGGCAACGACGCCAAAATTTGATCACTAAATTTTTAACGATACTATAGTTTAGTGGCAAATTAAAATTATCGATCCCACAGAGATTGTATAAGTGAATATCCTATATACTGGAACATAGTTTTCCAATTTATTGTCCAAGTAAATCAAAATTTTGAAAAGGAGTTTTTTGTAACTTGAAACTAAATTTGCAAGAATTTAAATCAAAACAAGAAATAAACCAGGGTTTTAGACTAGCAGAGAAAAGTTCAGATTCCAGGTCAAGTTCAAATCTTGGATAACATGCAAGGTAATCAATCGATCAATTAAAAATAAAGATTAAGGTGGAACATAAGAAAAGTATTACAAATTCCAGGGTTTGGCAATTTATAAAGTAGATTATCAATTTCTTATATCCTTTCAGTCTCTAGAAAAATTAATAACTCCCAAAAACATCAGATTTATTCCTATGGATTAAATTCTTCTTTTCAGACACAATAAAAATCCATATTATCAATTCTTAAATCGATTAATTAATTTTCACTTTTCAGTCTCAAATTAATTAATTATGAAAACCTAATCAAATGGCCAATTTAATCAGATTAAGAAAAGCACAAGAACTGATAAACCAATTTAAGTTTTGATCGATTCAATAACCTAAACATGCATCCAAGATAATCACATAAACCCTAGAATATGATTAAAGGATTACCTACACATGTTCATATTAAACAAATATATGAAAAAGATAAAACTTGTAAATGTTCTTCATAAATAAAACCAATGTCAATTTGGATCCAATCTTGAGAAGTCTTGAGCCAAATCTCCAATCCAAAGCATAAATAATTGAAGAACAATAAAAACTATATCTCTAGGTCTAAAAAGTGGCATGAATCTATATTTTCGCCAAAATACAACTATATATAATAAGTTCAAATAATTAAACATGGAAGTTAATGATAACTTTGGAAAATCCGCCTAATAAGCCCGTGTGTCGATCGATAGGGCGTGTGTCGATCGACACACGAATCCCATTTTGATCAGCCATGCTCACCTATCGAGCCTCTTCTCTGGATGCCATGACGATCGACACGGAGGGTGTCCATCGACATGTACGTCAAATGTCGATCGGTGACCTGCTCTCGACACCAACTCCCTTTGACCTCTGTATCGACCGACACACCGTGTGTCATTCGATACAGAGCGCATGGTAGAAAATTGCAATCTCCATACTTAGTCAATTTTGAACTCCAAAACCTGCATTTTCCACCATGACAAACAAACCAAGCATAAAAACAAGTATGATGCAAAGAAAATAATGTGAACACTCGATAAAAGCATTAAAGCAACCTAAAAATTCATTGATAAGTGAACGAAATAACGCACTTATCATCAATCCAATGAGTTACAGAGGCATAATTAGATCATTGTTGTATCTGACCGCAAGTAGGCTGGATATTTCTTACTCAGTTGGAGTATGTGCGAGGTTTCAAGCCAACCCAAATAAGTTGCACATTGAAGCTGTAAGAAGGATCGTGAAATACTTCAAAAGAACGAAATCCTTAGGTATTTGGTACCCCAAAACTGACGAACTTACTCTGAATGCTTACTCAGACTCAGATTTTGGAGGATGCCATATCGACCGAAAGAGCACAAATGGAACTTGTCAGTTCCAAGGGCACAAGCTGATTAGTTGGTTTAGTAAGAAATAGCACTCTATTGCTACATCAACAACCAAAGTTGAGTATGTAGCTGCTGCTAGTTGTTGTGCTCAAGTACTCTGGATCAAGCAACAATTACTTGATTACGAGGTTGAAACGGGGTGTGTTCTTATATATTGTGACAATAGCAGTGCTATGTACATCACAAAGAACCCAGTACACCATTCCAAAACCAAGCATATTGACATCCGACATCATTTCATCCGAGACCATGTCGAGAAGAAGGATGTTTCCGCATTAGTACTAAAGATCAATTGGCGGACATCTTCACCAAACTATTGGCAATCGTAATTAACTTCTGTAAGACTTAAACAAGTTTATAATGATTGCCAATTTTGTTAACAACCACAATTAGCTACGCTAGCTCCGAAATTCATGTGCCAAAATGAAAAGTACCTAATCAGACGGGACTGAGGGAGTACTTGTTATTTTCTCCTTCGTTCTTTGGGCTCCATATCTGTATAAAATTGAACCTCAACATTTTGGCACCCACCATGGCGCCCTTGGAACTATAACCCCTGTGTTGCAGGAAAATGGCTGGAAATAACTCTTCAAACGAGAAAAACAAGGCTCTATAGCCGTAGGACATAATCCCACCACCACGCCCTTTGGCTTTGGCGGACCCAGCAATCATACGAATGATGGAACAGCTGAAGGACAATTAAGAGGAGATAGCCGCAACGAACAAGCAATTGGATACCTTGCGAAAAACTAATCAGAGCCTCGACAAAGAGAATCAACGCCTGCGGGAGCGGTTGCCACTGCCACCTCCTCAACCAGAAGTCTTCGCGCCTAGCAGCTTGATAAACACTCATTTTGTGCATTCTACTGATGTGAATCTGATCAC
>JAPKLW010006716.1:0-16712 GCA_026898455.1 Plectranthus barbatus
TAAGAAAAAATGGTTGAAATCAACATACCTTCGATTTTTCTCTCTCTAAACCCTCTCAACAATCTTCAAATAATTTTTAAAATGTTTCCTTCCTCGTACAACCGAAAATATTTGTTTGTAAAAGGTTGTAATAAATTTACAACTACCTTGGTAGTTCAAATTAATTGTTCAAAATTAAATAAATGAATAAATAAATGAAATTATGAATATTTCCGAAAATGGAAACAACTTTAATAAAGTAAATTTTGTCTTGTAGCCGAAAATGGAAGAGAGAAAAAGACAAAAGTACAAAGTGGCTAAAAAACTTATATTTTTATTCTTGTGGCTATAAAACATACCCACTTATTCAAAGTGGCTAGTTGTATCCATTCCCACTTATAATAATGATCTTTTAAAACTTAATTTATTTTAGATTAAATTTGTAATTTGTCAGCTACATTAAATATTTTGCTCAAATTACTTATCCTTCTTTTACACACTTCACCATTTCTCTTCTTTTTCATACACACACATTTCAATATAAAGTGTTATGTCCTCTCATTCTTTGTACAGCTCTCATTTATATTAATAATATTAAATATTCATAATATAAATATATATATATATATATAGAGAGAGAGAAGTGATCATGTAAAAAAAAATCCCTTGTAAGAAAAAAGAATGAATCATGTCCATCAAATCTAAAAAAATTAATGGCTGATATGCAAACAAGCAATGACTAAAACACAATCAAGCAACAAAATAATCAAGCAATAACTTAAATACAATCAAGCAACGACCTGAACACAATCAAGCAACGGCATAAACACAATCAAGTATCTTTCTGACTTTCTCACGTTAATAACTTTCTCACTGGATCCGCTCCCTGTATAGATATATATTAATTCCACCCATAACTATGTTTCTGATTTAGTCATTCGAGTATATTCATTCTTTAATATTTGTAGGTATTATATAGATATAGATTATAAATTTATTTCATGTTCATAATATAATAAAAATAAAAGTTTCTTACTTTGGCATGACTTCTCACTGGAGTCATAAATAAAAGAAGAAATAAATTTCAGGGAAGGTTTTTTTAGGAATCTAAATAATAAATCAGAAAAAATAAAATAAATTCCACCACAACATCTCTTTTGGAATATTTGCACTCGATCGATCGGTATAGTATTATAACATTTTTTTAAGAGTCCAATTCTCAAATACCCAAAATAATTATATTAAAAACATAAATATCTATATTTTTAATATATGTTATATTACCCCTATTTTAAAAAATATAGATAATCTCTATGAAATTTTAGAGAATCTCTACAAAAATTGTTCCAAATATCTGACAACAAAAACTAAATTTGAAATGAAAAAATCAGTTAGGTGATTGGACTTAATTGCTGGCATGTGTAATTGTTTGTTTATTTATTTTTTTAAATATGTCACTTATTCTAAATTATCATACACTGTTAGATATCATAATCTGGCATAATTGTGAAATGTGGCATAATTGATTATGAGACT
Organism: Plectranthus barbatus; assembly: GCA_026898455.1. Classification (NCBI taxonomy): domain Eukaryota; kingdom Viridiplantae; phylum Streptophyta; class Magnoliopsida; order Lamiales; family Lamiaceae; genus Plectranthus; species Plectranthus barbatus. The sequence goes on from JAPKLW010006716.1 coordinate 1,516, forward strand.
AGGTTAGGTGGCATAATTAGACAAAACTGTAAAATGTGGCGTAAACAGTTATGCTTGTGTATAGTCCCCAAAAAGAGGATAAAAAAACTTCACTGTATTTTGGATATAAAAGTGGATTTTTATGCCTTTTAGTTTCTCAAAATGGTTATTTATGGCATTTTACTCTTTTTTAAAAAAATAATTTTTGTTTATGAAATCCAACAAATCCAAATTAATTATATAAGAATATAAAATACAATAAAACAATAAAACTACCTATAATTATTTATATAATATATATATATATATATATATATATATATATAGTTGTATTCATTTGTAAACCAAATACAATGAATGAACTATGGCCGATGATCCGTGAGTTCGATATGCAGGACATATGGCAGTTATTAATTTATTATCCATGTACGATTGTTAACATTTATTACTCTTCTTGGAATCGGAATGCATATATGAGAGCTCGACAATGCATTATAAATTATCTACTTCCACATGTGTGCCACGTCAGCATCTACCTTCACTTCTATTTAATTTTACACTTATTTTTATCTACCTCACGTTTAATTATTCATGAGTCTCAAATATCATAACCACTCCTCAATATAATATACTCCCTCAGTCCCGAGTTATTAGTCCCATTTGTTTTTGGCACAGTTATCAATGTTTGTGAGTGTAGTGGAATTAATATTTTATTGGTGTGAGGAGATTTTTTTCCATTTTAGGAAATGGGACTAATAAGTTGGGACGGACGAAAAAGGAATATGGGACTAATAACTCGGGACGGAGGGAGTATATACTACACATATTTCTTTTTTAATATTTTAAATTAAATTAATATAAATTTCGAATACTTTAAATTTCTAACAAACTTGATTTAATTAATTTAATTTATTATTTAAGAAACGAAATTAATATAATTATATTATAAAATATGAAAGAAAAAATGACACGTATAAAATAAGAAACCATAATACTCCCTCCGTCCCATGTAATTAGTCTCATTTGTTTTTGACACGATAAGTAATACTCCCTCCGTCCCGGTCAAATTGTCCACATTTGACCGGGCACGATAACCAATGCTTGTGAGTGATAGTGGAAGTTAGTGGGATGAATATTTTATTGATGAGAGTAGATAATTTGCTATTTTAGGAAAGTGGACTAATATTGTGGGACATACGAAAAAGGAAATGTGGACAATTTACTTGGGACGGAGGGAATATTAGTGAGTGTAGTAGAATTAATATTTTATTGATGAGTGTAAAAAAGTTTGTCATTTTAGAAAATGAGACTAATAGATGCGACAGACCAAAAAGGCAAATGAGACTAATTTCGTGGAACGGAGAGAGTACATTTTTAAAATTAAAATAATAATTAATTTATAAGTTAAATGATAAATAAATTAAAAAAGGGAAGGTCTTGGGTTAGGCAGGCCTAAACGATTTAGGCGGGTTTTATCCATTAATCCAAGCTTTAGACGGATTTTATCCATTAACCCAAGCCCAAACCCATATAATATACCCTATTTGGGATGGGTGAACTCATTTGGGTAGGATAAAACCCGCCTAAATCATTTAGGCCTGCCTAACGCAAGTTTTTGCCATTAAAAAAATATAACCCATCCCCAGACCCCACCCCCAACATATACAATTATTTCACACACTCATTTGAGCGTGTGCATAGCACGCGCATTTATTAAAAAGGGAAGTGGTGAACACCGCGCGTCTACTAAAATTTGGAGGGGACCACATTTTTCTTTGTTCTTCGGGTAGATATTTATCTTACCCAAATTCACAAAATTTGTGGGGCCCACTTGCCACTTTATATTCTCCTTGGATGCTCTGAGAAGTAAACCCTTAAGGGCATCCACGAACCTTAAGGGCATCCACAATGCAAACATTTTTAGGGCCTCTACAATGGTGGGTTGTTTAAATTTTTTATCTACTTTCGCATGAGCGTCACGTCAATATCTACTTCAATTTATATTTATTTCACTTTTAATTATTTATGAGTCTCACCTATTATAACCACTACTTAATATATATATATATATATATATATATATATATATAGGTGTGCGTTATGGTGGCAACCACCTCTCAGATATGATATAAAACTTAATCTGGATCATTCAATTTAAGAATGGACGCTCAAGATCAAATTTTCATTTTGAAAAAATTCGCTGCATTTATTCTAATAAAAAGTTGCAGTTATGGGTATTTTTGTATTTTTATTTGAACTCAAATCTTCCCATTTATTTGATTGACATAATTATCGGATGCAGTTTTCATAAAATTACAGTTTCTTAATTAAAACCACCAACCAAATTATTTATTCTTACCCACCACAATTACTGAAGAATTTTTCCCCTCCCACATCTTTTTTGTGAATGTGGTGAACCAAGCGAAATCGCCGGCGGCTGTGGAGTTCTACCATACTTGATAATGCCGGTAAGAAATACTCCCTCCGTCCCACCTCAATTGTCTCATTACTTAAAAAGGCAATTTTTTCACACTCAACAATAAAATATTAATTCCACTCAACTTACTTTACACTCACACTCCTTGGTTATTGTGACCGGTCAACCCGGGATAATTCAACCGGGACGGAGGGAGTAGTAAAAAATGTTATATATCGTTTATAAACGACTGCCACCTAATATTTTCAATTTTTTTTGTTTGAAACATTATTTTTTTTTCTTTAGGAAAACAACCGGCGGACAATTTGCAACAAATTTCATGAAAATCGAGGACTACCGGGTAATAGATTGTAGAATTGAATTAAAAATTATAAAGATTTCTTCAGTTTTTTTATAAATAAGTTATTGATTGGGTGCTTTTTTGTTGATTTTGGTTATAGATTTCTGAAACAAATGATAAATGGGTGATTCTAAATGCAGCCACAATTTTGCTAAACGCAGCCCCCTAAACAATAAAATTTTAAATTATTATATAAAATTACAAATTTATCCTTGTAACCTCAAATTAAAATTATAACTAAAATAATAAAATTAAATTTAAAATATGTAGCCTCCATCTCCTATCTCAATTTACGCAATATAAAAATCAAAACATACAATCCCATAGTTTTGATTTCTGCAACAATGCTCATTCATTTTATTGGCATTTAGCTTATGTATCTATCATCCCCTCCATCCCATCACCGATATAAATAATCCATTCCCACATCCTGCTCCAGCAAAACACGGCACTCCAACGGAAAACTTCATCTAAGGACCACCACAAGTTCATCGGCGTCCGGCAGCGCCCCTCGGGCCGGTGGATCGCCGAGATCAAAGACTCCCTGCAGAAGGTCTGGTTATGGCTGGGGACGTTCGACACCGCGGAAGACGCCGCCCGAGCCTACTGACAAGGCCGCCTGCCAAAATTCACGTAATATAAGAACCTTCATTTAAAATTTGAAATCACTTACATTCAGAAGCAGCAAATGCCTTCATTTGACTATTCATAGATGGGTTATGATGATCTAAAATAATTGCTCTGCAATCACGAAAAAACGAAAAGGATTAATTAAAAATAAGCTGATAGGATAAGTTCAACTTTGGACCCCTTGAACCATGATCGATGTTTAAAAGTTGAGTAAATTATATTTTTTAAAACAAATGAACTCAAAGCATTTATGCACCTGACAATTATGCAGTAATTCCTACCAAATCAAATTGGAAATAAAACAACAGATAAGGTAGTTTTTTATTGGCATTTCCTTATTGGATCTTCTTCTATTATATCATCTAAGATGGGCAAAAACGCTTGCTGGGTTTCCTAGCCGTGTTAAACAAAGCGTAAGATGAAATATTAATATAAATTCTTTCACAGAAACAAGTTGAAGGAGTCGATGGGCAAAATCCAAAGTTCCAAAAGCTGGGATTGAACATAAATCAGAATCAAAAGGTTTCTCAGAAGTGGCTACCGTATTCAAGAAATCTCACTCATCATATAATGTATCCCAGTCAACTAACCTTCACGACCTCACCCACTCGTGAAACCCATAAAAAGAACTAATAACATTCAATGATGAGATATATTCTTAAGATAATAATCAAACTAATTCCAGCTATCCACGCTCAGGATTTGGTCATTTTCATACAATAGCCTTAGTTTGATCTCACGCCCAAGCCTACGACAAGGCATTTTCGTGATTTTTATATTACGTAAATTGAGATGGGAGATGGGGCTACGTATTTTACATTTAATTTTATTATTTTAATTACAATTTTAATTTGGGGCTACAAGGATAAATTTGTAATTTATATAATAATTTAAAATTTTATTTTTTAGGGGGCTGCATTTAGCAAAATTGTGGCTGCATTTAGAATCACCCATGATAAAGGCTTCTAGCAAAATCGAACAACTGCGAAAAAAAAAGAGAGAAAACGAATGAGGAATTAAAATGAACTATTTTGAGCAATTTCTTGAATTTAAACGGAAATTTTTTTTATATATAAAAATTCAGTTTTTCTTTTATTTAATGCAAATAATTTATTGAAAATATGCAATATTTTATCATGATTTATATTATTATAAAATAATGCATGTTTGATTGCAGAAAGAGTGCAATTTATATGTCTATTTGTTTAATTACATTTGAACGATGCCTTGTTCTTATTTTTGGTTTAATTGGGAAAAAAAAATTAGTTTGAGTGTTATTTTTACAATTATACATGCATTTTGTTCTTGTTATGGATTTATTTGTATTGCTAAAGAATTCTTTTATAATAAACACGAGTTTTATCTTCCATATATGATGCATGATTCTTGATAAAATAATGCAATTTTTTTTATTACATTTAATGACCTATTTGCTTGTTAAAAAACTCAACTAAGAAAAATTGTTTGATGTTATGTGCAAGTACTGAAGGATAATAATGCATATATTTATGAAATGAAATGCAACTTTTTCTTACTAATTAATTGTAATTTGTATGATATGTTCGCTGCAATTATTTCATTAGTTTACTGCCATATTAGCTGGTTGTTTTGTTTATGTGATTAATGCAAGTTATTTTTAACAAACAAGTAAGTTGTATCATATTTTTAATGAATAAAATGAAATGGAGGTCATCAACCAATCATGTTTACTGTGGAATATATGTTATGCTACATTTGGAGACATTATGAGCAAACCAGCAAGAGAATGAAATTGTGGTTTAAGTCAAAATTCAAAATTTGCATTGAAACAAATGAGGGTGACATTATGCAGAAAGTTGATTGGATCTGGATACAACGACCGAGACAACCTGTAAAAAAGCTACGAAGTCTTTGCAAAACATTGCAAGGTGAAGGACTTGATGAAAAAAAAAAACTATTTGTAGACTCTTACAAAAAGTGAAAAAATGTGTTCAACATAAACTTATTTAGAGTCGTCGTTTTAGGTAGAACATAGATACTAAGTTTTATTTCTTAATATTTTTTGGATGCATATTTTATTAATCTTAGATGGATAATATATATAATTATTTGCAATTGGATCTTTATAATATTGCTTTAATAGTTTAGAAAAATTGCATTATTTCTTTTGCATTATGCAATTGTGTTTACTTTTTATTAGATATACAGTTGTTGTAAGAAAAAGGTACATAAATTACTTAAAAACAGGTGCGTTTATTATAACAAATTGTTGCATGTAATGTATTAAACAACCATATTACAGGTTTAAAAAGAACAATTGAATTCAAAAAGGAAAAGCATTTGGGACTTATTCTAACAAATTGTTACATGTAATGTATTAAACAACTATATTATGTGAAAATATTCTACGTGAAATTATATATTATACGTTTACAAAAATCAATTGAATTCAAAATGGAAAAGCATTTGGGGACTTATAATAAATGTAAACAATTTTTTTGTAAAAACTTATTTAGATATCTAAATTTTCTAAAGACATAAATAATCTGCTTTGTACTTGTGTTTTTTTGTATATGCTGACCTTATGAAAATAGAACAAATTACTTCATTACTTGCTTTTTTTATCGTATTTTGTTGCAGTAATATCTTTTGACATATACATAATCTCATTAGACTTACAAAATTATAATTGCTTCTTTATACGAATGATGTAAATAATTTTGAAAACTTATGTAATTATTTAATTGTTTTTTATAATTAATAGTACGAATATAAAAGAATACTATATAAAACAACGCTTTAAATTTACACTATTAAATGCATAAAATAATCAGACACAATAACGTTAAAAATGAAAAAAAAAATCCATATTTTAAAGTCAATGAGTCTGAATCATTGAGACAACTAAGTATAAATATTAACCAAAGAAAATAAAAATTAAAGAAAGTCAAAATAAAATAAAATAATCCTGACAACTTAAAAGAAAAAAAAATTAAAATATGCACTAGTCTAACGAGGAAATTTGTAAACATAAAAAGATATGAAAAGTATTAAGGAGTGAATTTAGAGAACGGTTATGGAAATATCTCAATTGCAAATTTACATTACCTTAATTACCCTCAATTTATAATAAAAAAGGCAAATAAATTAATATAAATAAAATCTAAGATTTGATCTTAGCCATTAATTTAAAGAAATCAAGGGTTGATATGTAGTTCTTATCTTTTATCTGAGAGGTGGTTCATAACATATTAAATAAAAAATTAATTAAATTAATTAATAATTTGTTTGAAGTTAATAACATACTTTGTTTAATTAATTCTATATATTAGTTAATTAATTATTATTTACTTTAATTAAAATAGTTGAGAAAATAAGTAGTTGAAGTATTGGGAAATTGAAGAAAATAAGAGTAGTTGAAATTGGTGTGGTGGTAAAATAATTATGATAAAAATTAATTAAAACTCAACAAATATGTATAATATATTAATCATATTCATTTTTTATTTTTAAAAAATATTACTAAAAGTAAAAAATAAAAAGAATTATGAAGGAAAAAAAAATCAAACAAAAAACGTAAAAAAAAGACAAAAAAAGAAAGAAAAAGGAATAAACAAAAAAAACGGGAAAATTAAAAAAAGGAAAAATAAAAAAAAGCTTTTAGAACCACCAGTCTCACAGCGGGAGCGTGCAGTGCACACGTCATGTTTGTGAGCTGCGTGGCCCGAAATTGCGCGTCGGTTAACTGACGGTGGGGCCCACTTTTTTTATGGGAGCTGGGTGCTTAAATTTCTACCCCTTTCCCTCATGTTTGCACTATCTCTCCTACATTTGGCAACCAATCCCACGTGGCGAGCTCTTTTTCTTTTTTAAGGAGCCCCACTGTGGGTGCTCTACTAGGTGCTTTATTTGGGTGATCACAACTCTAAATATGTAGAAACCAACTACAGAAAATCCTAATATTGTGGACGCGAGTAATCATTTCGGTAGTTTGACTACCGAATCAAATGGATAAATTAATTAATCCACTAATTACTTAATGATTCGGAAGTTTGAGTGCCGAAACAAAGCACGAACATCAATTCGATAGTTATAGTACCGAATCAAATGCTTGGTAACAATAAACCATGCAAGGTGGTTGGAATGAGATTGATGAGGATTAAGATGCACGATAACATAGAAAGAGTACTTCGAGGTGTAAAGTAAGTTCCGGAGCTTAAGAGGAATTTGATGAAGGGAGCACGAAGGAATGAGAGTTTACACTCTGATGGGAAACACGTTGATTGGGGTGGCTTCGATAGTGATGATTGGTAAGTGAGTACTGTGGCACAGACGACTCGATCATGTTAGTGACTGACCTGCCGAATATTGAAAGGTTAAAGGAGTGGGTGACTTGCCAAAGAATTTTGTTGTTTTAGTAGCATAATAATTCAATATTTTATGAGTTAGCTCACAAAAGAGGTTGAAGTTAAGAAAAAAAGAAGGAATAAGGGGACTGAGGATGAAGAGAAACACATTTTTTTCCTGAAATTTTTCTCATTTTTATATTATTTTTATTCTGTACAATCAAATGGAGCCTCCTAGTAATATTTCCTGGATCCGCCATTACTCACAGCTATAACAGTTGAGTCTTCAAACTATCAATTGTGGTATTCTCATCTTTCACATAACTGTCAATTCTTCAGTTGTGGACTCTGATCGAACTTGATCATATCTCCACTTGGTTCTTCGTGTCATTAAGTATTCAACCGGCTGGACCTAAACTATTACAACACTTAGAACTTAACAAGTACTCCCTCCGTCCCAAAATAATTGTCTTGTTTTCCTTTTTCGTATGTCCCAAACAATAGTCATCTTTCATAAAATGAAAAGTTAATACACACTCAATAATAAAATACTAATTTCCTCTATCTCTACTTGCATTGGTATATGTGTCATTTCCAAACCAGACAATTGTTTTGAGACGGAGGTACACTACAAGAAATCATAGAATTCGGGACGGATTAGAGACCAACAATGAATTGGGTTGCGAATTTACAACGGAATAGAGACGAATTTGGGACGGATTATGATTAAGGAATTTGGAGACGGATTAAAGACGGATTTTTCCGTCTCTAACGTCTAATACGGATAATTTCGTCTCTAACCCGTCTCTAAATTTGGATATTCAAATGGAGACGGATTATGCCGTTTCAAATCTGTCTTTAAATTTATTTTTTTATTTTATTTTATTAAATTAATTATAGAAACGGATTATCCGTCTCCATTCCGTCTTTAATTGTTGTGAAAATTTTAGCTACAAATCTCCCGCGATATTTTATTTTCCCCCAAATTTTTCATCTCCCTCTGAGCCTCTCGACAGTTTCCCCTACCTCGGCGCGCCTCCGTCAACAACCGGTGCCTCCGTCAACAACCGGCACCTCCGACGGTAAGCCTGTTTTCTTTTCTCTCCTCTATCTTTCGACCTTTTAACTTTGTTGAATTAAAATCCTTTCGAATTTTTACTTTCGTTGAATTAAAATCCAACCGCGCAGGTGAATCTCTCCGCCGCGCTACTGCTTCGCAAGGTTGCCGCTCCGCCGTCGGTGCATTTCTGGTGTGAGTTCTCTCTCTCTTTCCCTCTTCTCTAGTTGCTTCCCCTGTTGGTATTCGTCTTTTATATCATAATAATGTTGCATATATACATGGAGTTTCTAAGAGAGGCCGAAAGGAGTTTCTCTTTTTCAGCTGCTGCTTCTAGATTCAGAGGCAGCTCAAATGTAGGTGCAAGAGTCGAATTGAGAACATTCCCAACTGCAGAAGTAATTCTTACAAAGATAAAACCCTGATAGGAATTAGTGTGAATTACTCATCTAGGGGTCCACTGGGATCAGGGTTATATTGGAATCCCTCTATGCCTGTAGGGTTAGCTAGTACTTAATATTCAATAGGCGTTTGTTGGTGGTTTCTACAGCTCTTGAAGTCGAGCCAATGATTTATCTAAACTTCTTCCCCGGGATACGGTTAACTCTTGCTTCCACGCAAAGTGTCTTGAAGTGTATGGTCATAGAAAAATTTAAGATTTTGATTCTCAGTATATAAGGTATTTCCAGTTTGCTATCCTTCTGAGTTGGGAAGTTAAGCAGGTAGACAGTTGTTTTCTTGAAGTGAAATTTTGTCTCCTTTGACCAAGGATTAATGTATCATGTTATGTTACAACTAATATATTTATCCACTTTTGATGATAGTGAGAGGACTCGGACGTTGCTGAAAAGTGCAGCATTTGTTCATCTAAAAAACTTGGATGTGTCTAAGCACACTCGAAACCTTTCTCCAACAAGTAGGGCTATATTACTGTCGGGGGCTGCAGGTATGCAGAGCTATTGTTCATAACAAATTGAATCCGTAAAAATTATGCATTCAGGATTCTTGCTGCTTAATCTTATTCCATTTGATCCGTTTTGTTAGAACTTTACCAGCAAGCACTGGCCAAATCTCTGGCACAGTTTTTTGAAGCAAACTGGCTAATACTGGATTTACATGAGTTTTCACTTAGGTGCTAACCTTTGATGCCATTGTTTTCAAGCTGGATTCTTATGTGTTGTTGGGAATTATCCCTAAATTCTTCCTTAGGACTTATTTGTAAAAGGTTTAGTTGGATCAAACCTTAATTAATTTGGTCAATCATTTACTGAAATCTAGAGAGTCTAATACAACTTGTAAAGTCCTGTATAAGTTAAACATCGAGTTGTAATAGACTAGTATGCCTTGAAGAATCTCTAGCAGACAATGAGAAGATGGAGTCAACATCCAACCCACAAACTGCTAGAGAAGCTGGCGAACAAAGAGCGCTAGCATTTGGTTGAAGGTTTGCTAGAATGCTGAGGAATCAGCATTCGAACTTTTCATCAATCAATGAAGATTCACATATAACACAAGTCAAAGGATCTCAAGGAATATACCTTTAGTAAAGTTGAAGCCGGACTGCGACTCTGACAAAAAGGACGCACAAGGGACGAGACTTTCCCTAAGTAGTGTGGGAAGTACATCTCTACTCAGAAAGGCGTTCTATCAAGTTAATCCATTCTTGGAGAAAGAAGCCGTTGTGTCTAACGGGTATGGAGATTCAAAGTTTTGAATCTCCAACTATAAAAGGCAGATTCAAGAACTGGATAGACGACTGCTTTTACAAATCTACAAGTGTTCTAATCACTTTACTCATTCACATACGCTCAAGCTAAAGATTCCTTTGATAAAGTGAACTTTGAAAGTAGTCAGTTGAGAGCTGTACAAAAGCTTATTTGAAAGCTCTCAACAACCATAAGTGTTAGTCATTGAAGTACTGACACTCCATTGAAGATATTCTTGATTGCATTCAAGAATATTTCAATCATTGGGATTCATTTCTTTCAGAAAAGAATCCAACAGTCACTCTTGAAAAGGTTGTGACTCACACGGGCATTAGCCGCATACTTATTAAGTTCAGAGGCAAACTATAAAAGCCTCATTAGCAAAGGACAAGTTTTACGAAGGTGTGCCCTTGACTTGCCCGGAGCTGTGTTCAGAGAAGTTCAGACTCACGGAGGATAGCTGTCAAGTAGCCAGGCCGAAAGCTCACTGCCTACTTAACTGGAAAGGCGATTCCTTGTAATCTGTATACTTTTCTAGTGAAATTCTTAGCGATTCGGCTAAGGAGTGGACGTAGATCTATTTGATCGAACCACTATAAATCTTGTGTTTGTTTACTGTTTTATTAATTAACTGTTCAAAGCTTGATTTAAAACCTAGCAACGGAGTTGCTAGAGTATATCTGTAAGCAAACTTAAGTAACAACTTGAGCTAAGAAACATTTTGTTAACAACATTAAGTGCAAGAAACTTTAATCTATTCCGCTGCATTTCGTGTTAAGTTTTCAACACGACGACTCTGATATTTCGGGACCAACAAGTGGTATCAGAGCAGGAGGTTGTAAAACCGACTGCTTCTGAGTCGCTTTAAGACCAGATCTATCTTTTTCCTTGCACTTTTATTCCTGTTTTATCTATTCAGCTCAAGAAACCTTTCAAGGAGCATACAAAATGATGAACCACTCCCTTGGAGAGTATGACAGAGAGAACTTCTCATCTTGGAAGAAGATGGCTCTCATACAACTTCAGAGCATACATCCTGAGATGGCAGACATACTGGTAAGAGGTCCTATTCAGATCATGAAAGCTAACACTTTTATAGGACTAGGATGTGCTGAAGATGCTGCTGGAGGAGAACCAAGACCTCCAAGACCTGAAATGGTTCCTAAACCATTTGATGAATACACAAGTGAAGACAAAAAGAGAGTTCAACTAGAGCACGTGGCAAAGAAACTCATTCTTGACTCTCTTCCAAAACTGATGAAAGAAAAGGCGCTTGACCTTGAAACTGCTAAGGAGATGTGGGACTACGTGTGCGAATCTTCTCAGGAAACGGACCAAATGAGACGTAACAAACTACAGGTAGCTGTAGATAAGTACGAATCCTTCTCTATGTGTGTAGGAGAAACCATTCAAATCATGGAGGAACGCTTCAACACAATAATTGGAGAACTCAGGAGTCTTGGAAAGAAGTATGACAATGGAGAAATGAACAATAAAATCATTTCCAAACTATATCCGAGAGATGACTGGTTCGCAAAAGTAACAAGTTTGAGTGAAAAAGACCTCAACAGCTTGACTACATCTGAGGTATTTGCTCAACTTAAAGCTCATGAATTTATCATACAGCAGTCGAAGAAGAATGAGACGGCTGTAGCACAAGCCGCTTCAAATTATGTTGGGAACGCTGAGGACTTAGCATATTTCGCTAAGAAGGACTACAACAAATTCAAGACAAAAAGATCTTTCTATAAACCAGAAAGACCTACTCCAGCATCTCCCTCGAAAGAAGGAACTTCCAGTGCAGGTACACAAGCAGTTGATCTAAAGATCAATGAACTGGAAGAACAAATGAAGAAAATGCAGAGGATGCTGAATGAAGCAAAGACTGAAAAGGAGGCGAAAGAAATCCCCTCATCAACATCTAACCGCTCAATAGAGCGAAAAATTAGAACTTGCTTTGAATGTGGCTCTCCAGATCATTTGAAGCATGACTGCCCGAAGGTCAGCAAGGAAGAACGAGATCGCCTGAAACAACGATTCGAAAGACGCGCTGCGAAAGCCGTAACCAAAGCGTTGCTAACCAGGACGGAGATTGCTGATGAAGAAGAGTTTTACTGCTCATCAGAAGAAGAAGATAGTGAAGAAGCCTTGTTCGTGCTAATGGCAGACATCACTGAAGATCAATTTGCTGATGCGGACAATGATGCTGAGGAAACCAATGAATCAGCTCTCGCTGCTGAGGAAGCAGAGGTACTGTCCACTAATTCATCTAGCAATCAAATTATAGACAAATCGGAGGAATCACATTTTGATTCCGAAGAAGACTACTTAGTGCAGCTATCATTAGAATTTGCAAAAATGTATGAGATCAAAAATGAAATCGTAGGAGAAAATACTTCATTGAAACTTCACATTAAAAGTTTAACCGAGGAAGTCGAGAGACTGAGGTTAGAAAGTGAAGAATTTTTAAAATTAAAAGAAAATTTCTCGCATCTATCAGAAAAATTTCAGACGTTAGAAAAGGAAAATCAAGCATTAAAAATCAAACCCAAAGAGGATTGTATTTGTACAGGGCTGCTCTCAATGCTCTTGTAAGTAGTCAAAGACGTCACTCTGATAGGTCTGGACTTGGATGTGAATCATCAAAAAGAATGTCAAAATCCAATGATAATTCTTTTATACAGAATCCAATTTCATTTGTAACTGCAGGGTATAGCTCTACTGAAAAAGGTAAAGGAGTAGTGTCTGCTGAAACTTTGTCTGCTAAGTCATTAACTAAAACAAAGAATAAACCTCAGCAGAGTGTGCCCATTAAAGCTCAGCAGAGGTCTGTATCAAAGACAACCAATGGTTCATCTGCTGGATCTCAGCAGAGGACAGAGTTTGCTAGGCCTTTATCCAATGGACCTCAGCAGAGGATCACAAGGACAAATGCTGGACGCAACTCTAAGCCTCAGCAGAAGAATCAAATGATGAATAATATGCAAGTATTTGATAGACCTCAGCAGAGGAATTCTAGAGTATACACTAAACACTACTCAATCAATCCCAGGAGTACTGAGTGTTCCAACTTCAACGCAAAGATAGTACATCCTAATCTTCATCAGAGAAGGCCTGCACAGTACAATGCTGTGAGACCTAGCTACCCGCAGAATACACTGCATAGAAGAAATGTCTATGCAAAGCCTGAGCCCATTCCACATTATTTTTCAAGGGCAAGGACGGCTAAATTCATTCATTCACCTAGAAATAGAAATTTTATGCCAAAGGTCAAGAAAGTGATCAATAGTGAAACCAAGACAAAAGTCTTAAAAATCACTAAGATGTAGGTTCCGAAAGGAACTATGCTTCATGCTAATCCCGCAGGACCCGACACTAAACGGGTACCTAAATTCACTTGATTCACTTGCAGGAACAGGACTCCATAGCTACGGAAACATGCATATCTAATGAATGGGTCCTGGACAGCGGTTGCTCTGCTCATATGACCGGGAATGAAGAACTGTTCTCAGACATAAGAAGATTATTCAACGGTCCAAAAGTCAAGTTCGGAGACAACAGTGAAGGAGAAGTTGTTAGACGAGGTTGCATTGAAAGGAACGGCTTAAGAATCGTCAACGTAGCGCTCGTCTACAACCTGAAACATAATTTACTCAGCATAAGTCAACTATGTGAAAATGGGTATATCGTATCTTTTAAAAATACTGGTTGTACTATTGCTGATGCTATTTCAGGAGAAGTAAAACTACGAGGCATCCGCAAGGGTGGATTATATATTGTCGATTGGCAAAGCGGTCAACAACACTCTTGCTTTTTAGCTCTCAATAAGGAGGAAACAACATGGCTATGGCATAAGAGGTTCAATCACTTAAATTTCAAGACCATTAACTATCTTGCCAAACATAAGCTTGTTGTAGGTCTACCAAATAACACCTTCCGCAAAGAAGGAATATGCAAATCATGCCAACAGGGAAAGCAGTCCAAATCATCCTTCAAAACAAATCCTGAAAAGGAGACATCTCAAAGGATTCTGGAATTGCTTCATATGGATCTATTTGGTCCAGTCACACCACCCACTGTAAGTAAACGTCTATATACACTAGTGGTGGTTGATGACTTCTCCAGGTACACATGGGTACGCCTATTAAAGACAAAGGACGAAGTGAAGCTTATTTTGCCAGAATTGATTCTTAAAGAGCAAAACAGTAAAGAAGTTACTGTAAAGCGAATTCGATCCGACAATGGAACAGAATTCTGTAATGGAGTGCTGATGGATTTCTGCGCTGAAGCTGGAATATCACATGAAAAATCTACAACAAGGACTCCTCAATAGAATGGTTTAGCAGAAAGAAGGAATCGGACGCTGAAGGAAGCCGTTCGATCAATGTTAGCAGATTCCAAACTTCCTGCTAAATACTGGGGTGAAGCAGTCATAACGGCCTACTACACACAGAATAGGAGTGCTGTCACAAGCAGATTCAACAAGACTCCCTATGAAGTGTATCACGGTCGTAAGCCCTCTATAACTCATCTACGTGCATTTGGTTCTACATGTTATATTCACAATAACGGTAAATCTAAACTTAATACCTTTTCACCTAAATCTAACGAGGGTGTACTCCTTGGTTATGGACATCCCACTCATAAAGGTTATAGGGTATTAAATAAGATTACTGGCATTGTGGAAATAACATGCAATGTTATTTTTGATGAGTCTACTTTA
>JAPKLW010006717.1:0-16708 GCA_026898455.1 Plectranthus barbatus
TATTTATTTAAAGATTTAAAATTTTAAAATATAAGTAAATATGTTTTCATCATAATTTTAAAATAAATTTTATAGTTGTAATATTTATTTAGAAATATATATATATATATATAGTTTGTAATATAATTAAGAAACTTACAATATTTTGTAATATATTTATACGATGATGTGTAATTTTAAATGCTGACGTGTCATCCGGCGAGCCACGTCAATTTTCTGTCGCCGGAAATTTGCTCCCATCATAAATTTGGAACAAAACTGATAGTTTGTAATATATTTTGATAATATGCATAATTTATTATATATTTGAGAAAACTAAAATAGTTTGTAATATAATTGATACTTCTCTCTATATAAAAGTTAGACATGATCAGTTTCGAAAATAATATTTTAAATTAACTATAAATATTAAATCCCAACTTTGTGTTTCCCAAACGGCCAAACCGAAGCATTAATTTAAATATTTAAAAATCTAAGAAAAATAATTTAATTAATAAAGCAAGAGGAGAGTGCAGCTGTGAGGCAGATAGAGGGGAGAAAGGGAAGCAATGCGGGTCGCCGACAGAGAGACGAGGCAGAAGCTGGGCCTGCGACGGCGAAGAGACGAAAAAGAAGCTAAAGCAGCGACGGCGGAGATCTGAAAAAGAAGCTAGGGCGGCGATGGCGGAGAGGTAGGCGGGCGGGCAGCAGTTGGGCGAGAGAAGAGGGATTTGGGAATTTGGGTGATATTATTGGAATTTTGCAGATTTGATAATATTTAATTCAATGTTATAAAATTTGTTATGTTATGTGAAATTTAAGCAGTTAAAATATTTTTATTATGTGAAGGTCTTGGGTTAGGCAGGCCTAAACGATTTAGACGGGTTTTATTCATTAATCCAAGATTTAGGCGGGTTTTATCCATTAACCCAAGCCTAAACCCATATAATATATCATATTTGGGATGGGTGAACCCATTTGGGTAGGATAAAATCCGCCTAAACCGTTTAGGCCTGCCTAACGCAAATTTTTGCCTTTTATTATTATTTTCTTTTGCATATACTAGATTTTACCCTAGGGCTTTTGCGCTATTATTAAATAATACTTTATTTTATAATATCTGAATTTACTTCATAATATTATATATATTAATACACATTTTTAATAATTATCCAAAAAGATATCTAATTTTAATCATCATTAATATTGATAAAATAACACTCCCTCCATTACACTGTATTAGTCTCACTTTCTCGTATGTTCCATTATATTAGTCTCATTTTTTAAAATATTAAATTTCTCACAGTCATTAATAAAATATTAATTTCATTACACTCACAAATATTGATTATCATACCCGATCGATACGTAACTAATTGATCGGGACGGAGGGAGTAATATTAATATAAGGTTATTTTTTAAATATTCTAGTATTCGATAAATATAATTATAATTAATTTGTTATTATATAATATATATTTTTTGAAATTAAATAAATAATTTTGATGTGTAAAAAAAGAGATTTTAAACTAAATTTTTTTAAAATAATATAAATTCGGTAATTATTAAAATTTTGGAATAAAGATTATAATTTTAAATTACAAATTTAAAGATAGTACGAAGTAGTTTATATTATAGATGAGATGAAATTTTAGATAAGTTGGTAAATAAAAATAAATTAAAAAATAATATAAGTGATATTTTTTTGAGAGAAAATGGCAAAGTGATAAATAACTTAAATTATTTTGCTTTAATATATTAATAGATTTCAATATTTACTACCTAACTTAATAAAGTAAAAATGAATCAATATTACTCAAGCATCATAAATTAATATTTATAATTTTAATAATTTTTATTTCAATATTTAACGGCTTAATTTATATTTCAATCTTATAATAATTTTATTCTAATATTTCAATTATTTACATTCAAATACTTTAATTTTTTATTTTGAGAAACAATATTTTAAGTTTATGTTTTATATTTTATAAATTTATTTTATTAGTTAAAATTTTCAAATTTATTATTTAATTAATAGATGCAAAACCGCTTAATCTGGCCGCCTAATCTGAGTAATCAACCGAACAATCCACCTAATTGTTCTGCCTAGCTAGTTCACCTATACAAAGAAAAAATCAATTCAACCAATTATTGGTTTTCGGTGGGGCGGCTAACCACTTAGCGATTAATCGATGTCTAACAGACTTAGGTGTCGATTTTTATAACACTGATTTAATTTATGATAATCATATACACATTATTTTAAGATATAATTCCTTCTAATCTACATATTACTATAAGTCTATAATACATATGTATATATATACTTATTAGACAAAAATATTTAATCTAACTTGACTAGGATATCAGATTCTGACAATGAAGCAGCTAATGACTTATTATTGGTATAATATTATTACACACAGAAACTTTAGCACACCAAGAGAGTTCAACATTCAATATATTACTACAAGCTGATTGTTCAAACCTCACATGCAATCATCTTATTTGAACAGGAATTAAAAGCAGCAAGTTGGGACTAATTAATTCCATCAGATGCGAGTTGCAACAGCGAGAAGAGGATGTTTCCTGTGTATGGCCATGCCAGGCTGCTCATCTATGTCCAAATCCTCCAATCTTGACCCCTCACCCAACTTCCATTCAAATTTCTGCACAAGATTTGCCAGCACCAGTTGCACAGTTGCCGTTGCAAACCCAGTCCCCGGGCAGCCTCTTCTCCCTGCCCCGAACGGGATCAACTCGAAGTTATGCCCCTTAAAATCTACACAAGAATTCAAGAATCTGTCCGGGTGAAACTTCTCTGGTTCATCCCAAGACGCAGGGTCTCTTCCAATAGCCCAGGCATTGATTATGACCATTGTCCCAGCTGCAATATCATACCCCATCACTCTGACATCTTCTCGCGCTATACGCCCAGAAATTGGGATTGGAGGATGCAGACGTAGAGTCTCCTTTATTACAGCTTGCAGATACTGCATTTTCTCCAAGTCATCAACGGTTATGCCATCTCTGTCCTTGAGAATCTCTCTCACTTCATTTTGCAACTTGGTTAAGATTGTGGGGTGTCTGAGGATCTCTGTCATGGCCCATTCTAGAGTTGCAGATGTCGTATCAGTTCCACCAGCTAGTGTATCCTGGATAATTGGAAATCTCGTGTTAAATATGCCTAAGTCATTCATTAATGTACAATCTAGGAGAGTGGCACCAAGATTGGATAATTATATTCATCTATTCAACACTTTTTAGCTTATGGAATTATACCTAATTTCATCCTAAATTGCCACATCACAAGTTAATAGCCACATCAACTATTAGGGCTGACGTGGACAGTTAATGTGGCAATAAATTTAATTTTTTTAAATTAATATTTTAAATAAAAACCAAAATATATTTTTTTAAGTTAGTCTATTTAATTTAAATTGATCTTTTAATATATATGTATTTTTAATTTAGGAATCCAGAAGCTGATGAAACCCAACATATAATTATAAACTTACATACAATTATTAAGTTTATTATATAATAATTACTATTATAAAATCCAATTTTAATAAATATTTAGCAACACATATTTTAATTACAATAATTATAATGTTATAGAATATAATTAAAATTACTGTTATATCATAGTAATTTATAATACCCATTAATTGAATAAGGCGTACACCCCATTAATTATATCAAGAAGAACATATATATTATCCACCCGAATTGGTAAACAAGGCAAAACTAAGAATGAAAAGAATTCATGAAAACAATGATTAACATGTAAGTGAAATGAGAAGTTGTTGCTAAATATTGATTAAATTTTAATATTAAAATAATAATCATTAAACAATAAATTTAACAATTGTATTTAAGTTTAAAATGGGTTGTGTTTCGTAAATTCTCCATTTACTAAATTAAAAAAGTATTGAAAGATCAACTTAAATTAAAAAATCTAATTATAAAAAATTAAATTTTGTTTTTTATTTAAAATGGGTCAGCCCTAGTAGTTGATGTGGCAGTTAATATGTGATGTGATAATTTTGGATGAAATTATATAATAGAATATAATGTACTATACAATTTCATAATAGAAAGAATGAGATAAAATGGTACTCTCTCTGTCCCGGCTGAATTGTCCAGGTGACTTTGGGTATAATAACCAAGGAGTGTGAGTGTATAAGTTGAGTGGAATTAATATTTTATTATTGAGTGTAAAAAAGTTGCCTTTTTAAGTAATGTGAGAATTGAGGTGGGACGGACGAAAAAGGAAAGTGGGACAATTGAGGTGGGACGGAGGGAGTATAACATATATAACATATAAAAGTGTAAGATATTATCACATTAAAATTCTCTTTTTTAAGTGTACGAAAGTGAGAGAGAAAGAGAGAGGATCACCAGAAGAATTGCTTTGATGTTGTCTCTATGGATGGAAGCACCGGGGCTGTTATCCTTGTAAATGTCAATCAAAATATCAACAAAACTCTGTCTGCTTTTATCACCATCACTTTCTACACCTCCATCAAGGTGATCTTGAATAACTAGCTCCAAGAACTCATCAACTTCCCTCACAGTTTTGTCAACTCTAGCGTCGAAGCCATTAACGCGATGGATCCACGACAGCCACGGTATATATTCCCCAATACAAAAACTCCCCGACAGATGCAGAAGCTCCCTCAGAAGCGTCAAGAACCTCTTGCTGTGCAGCCCTACACCATATTTCCTTCCAAATGCTGCTCTGCAGATCACATTATTCGTTACCGTATCAAAGAGTTGGGTCAAATTCACAGGCAAACCACACGCACAGCACGATTCAATCTCTTTCATCAGAAGAGCTGCTTCCTCCTCCCTGATAAACTTGAAAGACTGAACCCTCCTGTTACTCAAGAGCTGGAGAATAATCATGCTTTTCAGTTTCCTCCAATATTCACTGTATGGTGCGGTTGCGATGTCTTTCAAGTCGTAGAACATCCGCCTTATCGTCCTCGTGTAGGCCTTGTCGGCGAAGGCCAGATCATGCTTCTTCATGATCTCACTAGCTGCATCTGCTGATTGGACAATGACCATTGGCTTGCTGCCGAAGTGAAGAAGCATCAACGGCCCCATTCCTGCACCTAGAGATTGCATTGAGCGGTGAGAAAACTCGCTCAGCTGGTGAAGGTTTCCCAAGATCGGTAGCCTTGGTGGCGAAGGAGGCAGTACTCTTTTGTCGCTCGAACTCGAATTCTTGCGCAGCCATTTTGTGAGAAGATGTATTGAAAACAACCCGATAAGTAAAAGCAGAAACGGATTCAACAGAAGCATCCTCCTAATCTGCTGCTGCACTTCTTGAATCTCTGCATCAAAATATAAGGCGTATAAATATCGTTCCACTAGAACTAAATCTTTAAAGAAGGAAATTCATATAGCATGCTTGGTTAAAGCTCAACACATATATAAATATGAAATATCCTTCCACTTATCATTTGTGGACTAGAAATATAGAAACATGATCTAAAATAATGGGTTTACCATAAACACACACTTGTAGAAATCAAACTGACCAGTTGGAAATTTTCTCTCAAGATGTTTGTTGGTCCCGGATATCAGGGTATACTTTGGCAGCGGAAAATACGTAAGTTCGTTTCTTGCACTCTGCTGGTTACACAGCTGACTGGGACCTTGTCAGCTGGTAAGTCAACTGGCAACTGAGTATTCAGCTGACTGGCAACTGGCTGGTCAGCTGATGACTCAGGACTTAGCTAATTTTAGAGTCGAGTTTGCACAGTTATAAACTGGTTTCAGTTATACTCCAGCACTTGGATGCTGGGTTTTAAATCAGTAAGTAAATGCTGAAAGCAGTAAAATAACAAGGATATTTTATAGTGGTTCGATCAACAGATCTACGTCCACTCTCCAGTCGAAGCACTGGAAATTCACTAAAGAGAGTAATCCGGTACAAGATATCCTACGATCTATTTCCAGCTGGTAGATGCCTCGTCTACCAGTTCACTGGATCAACCGCTCCCGGTCCTTGTCCTTCTTCAACTCTTGTCAGATGGATGGAGTGCGAGCACGTCACTTCAACCTCCTCCTCCGACTGATTGGGTGTTGAGTTCTCCCAAGAACTTGACTCTTGCTGGCGGCAAAACTGCCCGTAATAACTCAGGAGCTGGCTGGCTCAAGAGCTGCTATGTTCTTCCTCGGAATGAGAAAGAACACCAAATGAGATCAATAACTCACAAGCTAGAAGCTTGGAGTCTCGTGTTCAAATGATTGACACACGGAGTAGCTTTAAGAAAAGCCTCGAAAGATTGCTTATACGCTGATATGAATGCTTTTGAGCTTTCGGTAGTTCAGGAGTGGCTAAGAGTGGGCAAGAGTATTGAATGCTGTTGGATCTCACGTATTTATAGACGTGAGATTCAGATTCAAATACTAGCCGTTTGGACACATCCGGAAAAGTCTCTGTCCTCGCATGTCCTTCTGCAGGCGGCAGGTAGGAATTTCCGGAAAGCGCCATACCTTTGATCGCTTTATCTGACACAGATCTCTTTGTGTCAGAACGACTCTATTCGTCAGTACGAGGAATCGGAACTGGTGTCTTTGAACTGATAGACTTTTAAGGCATCCTCCTTAAAGTCATACACTGTCAGTTACTTCCTCAGACGAATCTTCTTTTTGTCTCTAAGTCTTCGGGAGAGCGAATCTTCAATTCTGCTGATAACCTCCGACTGGTAGATCATTCTGGTGATCTTGTGCTGGCAGTCTCTGCTGGTGACTTTCCTTAGCACAATCAAGGTCTACCACTTTGTCTGATGTTATCTCTTGGAATCTCCCGTGACTGGTGGCTTCACCGCTGGTGAATAGTGTCAGCCAGAACACATATTCTGCTGGTAAGATCTCTCAGCCTCCTGCTGGTGAAATCTTCCCAACTGGTGAACAGTAACCAGTCAATAGCTCTACTCCATGCTGATGAACAGTGTCAGCATGAGTCTTCGTCAGCCGCTTGCTGGTAAGACTTCTCTCAACTGGTAAGCACATCTCATGCTGGTGAACAGTAGCCAGCATGAGTCTTGATCAGCTGCGACTTACAACTCAAAAGACCTAAACAGGACTTTACATTTGAGATCTAGAGCTATCTAGAGACAAACTGACGCTGGTTGGACTTAGGATTTGATCCACCAAAACACTTAATCACCAAATCTAAGATCTAAGCTATCAGCTGGAGAAGGGAAATTTAGCCAGATTTCCCAACAATTTCCCCCTTTTTGGTGCGATCAAAGCCTAACCAGCGAGCACTCAGCTGATGAGGAAAGTTACAAAGCATTTCTGGGTTTTTACAAATAAACCTATCAGATCTAAACCCATGAAACTACTTCCTCACATCAGCTCTAACCTAAAAATCTTCCCCCTCAAACTGGGAGAGATATTGCTCGATTAAATTTTGAAGTAAAACTCTGAGCCAGGTTAGAATCAACAAAGTATCAAAATGAGTGCTGGTGCTGATTACACTGAATGTGTAAGTTCAGCTGGTAAGTAAAAAGTTGACATTAGTTGGACAATGAGAAATTGTCGTCAACCCGTCAGTAATCAATCCATTAATGATGTTACAATTACAAGTACAGGATTAAAAACTGACTAGTCTAACTGATACAAAATTACTTACACAAAAAAATGAAGAGTACAAGACTTATGGCTGAGATGAGGATCCAGGTGATTGATTGCGATTTGCTAAATTCCTCAAGATCTCTGTAAGCGCCGCCATATCTTGTTCCCTCTTCAAGCGCTCCTCAGCAGCGATCCGGCGTTCTTCCGCAGCAAGCCGAGCCCTCTCCTCATCAGCGACTGCTCGCGCCCTTTCCCCCTCTTGGATCCGCGCCAAAAAGGAGTTCACCCCAGAGGTGAAAGCCTCCATTTGTTGCGCCATCTCTGCTCGGTAGGAGGAAAAGCGCTGGTCCATCCTGGCATCAAGGAGAGCAATCAGTTGCGCAGGCGGATGGACCTCGGAGAGAGGCTCTGCTGACAGGGCCATCGAAGTGGGGGGCTCAACAGATGAGGCTTCAGCCATCACTATATCAGCGCCAGATGCCCCATCCACAACTTGCTCTGCAGCGGCTGCTGGTGCTGCTGCTGCTGCTGACTCTTCGTCTGCGGCTGACTCCTCCACCAGCATCTCAGCTGATGCTGGCGGGACTTGTTCTGAATCAACTTCCATCACCTGCCAGTCGATGTGCTCCAGCTCCACAACAATCGGAGCACCAGCGACTGCAGGGACCAGCCATCTGCTGCGGGAGGGATCCTCCTCCACCACATGATCAATTAGCAACTCAGTGGCTGCCATATCGAACAGACGGGCAAAGTAGAGGAGGAGCGGTGGGAGGGCAATCAGTATCCGGATCCTTCGGAGAGCGTAGACCACCTGAAAGCCCCGGCTGGTGCGGTGGAACTGGAGAAAGGGCACTCGGACACGCCTTGGCTGCGGGAGTCCTGAACTGCCAGTCCTTAGGCGATAATCAAGAATCTTCTGCACTCGCCGCCGGACACGCCTAAGGGACAAGGGCTCTGGCTCGTCAGTTAATGTATCCATGAATTCATTCGCCCAGTCCTCTTCATTCCTCCAGTATTGCAGCCCCAGCCTAGCGTACAGAACTGAGCGCTTCTCCACCGTGAGATACCGCTCCACACGGTCAAAGATCCTCCATCTCCGCAGCTCACAGTACAGGGTCGGGTTGACAAACCACAGATACCGGAAGTCATTGAACATGTCGAAATCAACGGCATCCTCGACCTCCACTGTGATATTTTCTGCGTACTCATACAGAGTACGGTTGTAGAACTCCATCGGCCTCAGGGGCAGGCACCAGTCCTGGATGCGGGAAGCTAAGACCGACTGGTGGGGGAGCCCGCGGAGAGGAATGATGTTGAGAATGCTATAGTCAGGCACTTGAGAGGTGTCGAAGGCCTCTTCCCCGCGTAACTCCCACCGATGGGGTCCATTGACCATCTCTTCATAGTCATCATCGTCGACCACGTTGTAATTGAGGACGCTGACGGTTATGTCACGTCGTGGTCGCGAATCAGCACGTCGAGGCTGTGCTGGTGAGGATGTCGCTGGTCGTCCAGAAGTTGAGGCTCCTTGGGACTGTTGACGACCGAGCTGAGCCTTCCCTTCCTTTGCAAAATCTGGGAACAGGTTCCTTGGCTCCATCCTCTGGATTGTGGAGTGCTGGACAACTGGTGGCTCCTCGTCTTCAGAATCATCAGAAATAACAATGGGAGCCTTCCCAGTAGTCCTTGCACCAGTCTCCACATCCATCTCTTCTTCCTTCTCTTCCTTCTCCTCCGCCAGTTTTTCCGGGGTGGTCGCCCGCTCATCAACTCCTCCGCTGGCAACCCCTTGCACTGCCAGCGGGCCTTCTTCGGCAACTCCGCCTCCGCTGGCATCCCCTTGCGCAGCCAGCGGGCTCCCAGCCTCTTCCTCATCCGGCTGGTAGTGCTCGACTATGGACATGATGTCCTCGTCGACTCCCATCACCAGCAGGCGCTGATATGTATCTTCTGGTAAAAGCTCGCCTGGTGGTGGGGAAGCTGGTGGGCTGGCACTTGGACTTTCATCAGCCTTCCCTTTGCCCTTGCTTGCCAGCCTCAGCTGTTCAGCCAGCTCCTCCTGGCGCCTGGCTTCATGCTCAGCCTGCACCTTGGCATAGGCTTCATCGCGGGCTGCTAGCTCAGCCTCTAATTTTCGCTGGGCTGCCAAGGCCTTCAGCCTTGCCTTGGCTTGCTTCCTCCTGACAATGGAGGCACTTCTCTCCTTCTTAGCCTGCTCCATCACCAGCTGAGCTCTGGTTTGGACCCTCTTCCGCTTCCGGGTCATAATCTCCAGCTGCTCCTCCTGGGTCTGTCCCAATATGTTCCTTGGAGCGGGACCAAGAACCAGTGCCTGATGTGGCTGCTGATGCTGAGAAGTCTTGGGCTTCTTGCGGGAGGTCTTCTTGGTGACTGGCACCTGCTGAATTGGCTGAGGGCGACTGCCAGAAGCATCCACTTCCGCCTCCTCCATTTGAGTAAAAAGGGACTCAGTCTCCATCTTTCTTTTCAGCTCGGCCCTTGCCTCCTCCGTCAGCGGCTGTGCCATGACTGGCACTTGTTCCCCCTTATCCTCCTCTTCTTCCTCAGAGACGACCTCAGCTGGATCCACTGCTGACTTTCCCCTCAGCCTCCGCGGCTTGTGGTAGTCAGGGCGAGGCAGCTTGGCCTGCTCCTTGGTGGGCGGAATGAAGTCCGAACTCACCAGTTGTTCCCCCTGGTCCACTCCATCGCCAATCTCCATCTCCAGGATATGGCTGATCCGCAGCCCAAAGGATACGGAGTGAGCGAACGTCCCATCAATTGGAATGTTGGCGTTCCTGGCTACATTCTCCAGCAACCGGCCAAAGAAGAACTCGGCCCAGTTGCCCTCAATCCCATCCACCAGCGCGCACATCACCGAAAACTTGCGCAGGCTCAGCTCGGCGTAGGATCCGACTTCGCACTGCAACATCCTGACAACGATGTCGCACACCATCTGCCACCAGTCATCCATCTCCGACTTCCTCATACCAGTCCGGAAGACGGTGACTTCGTCCCTCTTCCATTGTGTCCACCTCCTTCGGAATTCCACCGTATCATCCTGATGATACGTGGCGACTTCCTCTCCTTCATTCCTCAGGCCGAAGAGATTGGCGAGGTATTCGGCGGTAACGGTGATCAGGTGGCCGAACACCGATGTAGTGAATGACCTCCTGTCGTCAGCAACCACGGCCCGAGCGTAAAACTCGGCTACCATGTGCGGATGGAAGGTCTCGGGCCTTGCCGTCAAATACTGACGAAGGCCTTCCCGGTCGATCATCTCGATCAACTCCTCCCCATAATTCTTGCGCGCCAGTTTCTCGTTCAGAATCTTTTCTTTCTGAACTTGCGCTGCCCTCATTTGTGCGTTCGAGAGCTGAGCCCTGGTTGCCGGCTTGTTCAGCTGAACCAGTCGAGCGAACGGAAGAGTATAATCTATATCTTCAATCTTCACAATGCCGGTGTACGTCGGCATGTGCTGCTTGGCAACTGGAAGTCTGGGCTCACCAGACGATGAAGATGTGGAAGGTGGGTTGTCTTCCGGGGGATTATCAGTTGGGGGGCGTGAAGATGAAGCCATAATCTCAGGAAACTTAAGAATTTTGAGAGAGAATGAGATAGATTAGGGCTGGAAAAAACTTGAAAGAACGTAAAGGTTTTTCCGATGAAGAGTCTCGAGTATTTATACTCGAGTCCATGCAAGATCAGACGACCAGGATCAACGCTCAGCAAGCGGGAATCGACGGTCATCAGCAGGCCCGTTTCCCTGTACGACGTGCGCGGTCGTGCTGACGTGGGGCGCGCCGTGTAGTTGACGTGGCGCTCAGCGATTGGTGGAAACCAAAAGTCGGACTGCGCAGCCACTGTGCACATTAAATGTGGCATTAAATGCCGCATTAAATTCTGAGATCCGCATACGCTATCGGATTCGAACGATCCCGCCATTTCTGCGACAGCTGGCTTGGCTGGGCATCACCAGCATACGCCAGTCGCATACTTCCCCCTAACTGGTTGGCCTCTTCATCAGTTGGCAACTGATACCACATGCTTATAATACATTCTGCTGACAAACTCATCAGTTAGCAACTGATACCACTTATTGAAGAGCCATTTCCCCTCTTGATGATAATTTCTTCAGTTAGCAGCTGATACTCCCTTGTAGATATACATCATCAGTTAGCAACTGAGACCACTTGATAAATCAACTACTTGCTGGTAGCACGTCCTGCTGGCAAACTCATCAGTTACAACTGATACCACTTGATGATCAGACTAGCGACCTTAACCAAATTGAGAGCTTGGACTCAATTTTCGCCAGTCGTGGGAATGACCACCAGTTATCTGCTGGCAAATGGAAGTGGATCCATTTCTTCAACACTGCTAGAAGGTGGCAGCTGGGACCCAATTACGCTTCAGCAGAAGATAAAAGCTGACAATATGAAATGAGAGCTGGGACTCATTTCCTTGGACAATTGAGGGATAAAGTCCGCCAGTAGATATCGTCTGTGGTTGAAAGACACCACTTGTTGAGAAACAACATACGAGGAAAGTGAAACGACTAAGAGCTTGGACTCAGTCGTAATCAGCATCCACCAGAAGATCAAGAACAGAATGAGAGCTTGGACTCATTCTTCCTCATCATTAAGGCTCGCATCAATCTCCATAAGACCGAGTTTGATGCACAACTCCTTGAATCTTGCTTCTGGCAGGGGCTTTGTGAAGATGTCAGCCAGTTGATCTTCAGTACGAATGTAGTCCACGCTGACATCCTTCTTCTCGACATGATCACGAATGAAGTGATGTCGAATGTCTATGTGCTTGGTCCTGGAGTGATGAACCGGATTCTTCGTGATGCACATAGCACTGTTGTTGTCGCAATAAATAGGAACACAGCCAGTGTCCACTTCATAATCAGCCAGTTGTTGCTTGAGCCAAATAATTTGAGCACAGCAACTGGCAGCGGCAACATACTCAGCCTCAGTGGTAGAAGTAGCTACAGAGTGCTGCTTCTTGCTGAACCAGCTAATCAGCTTGTGTCCGAGAAACTGACACGTACCACTGGTACTCTTGCGGTCAATACGGCATCCAGCGAAATCTGAATCTGAATATCCGATAAGCGTAAGCTCATCATTTCTGGGATACCATATTCCAAGAGATTCTGTCCCCTTCAGATATTTCACAATCCGTTTAGCAGCTTCCATGTGTGACTTCTTAGGATTAGCTTGAAATCTGGCACACACTCCGACTGAATACGAAATGTCGGGTCTGCTGGCAGTGAGATAGAGGAGTGATCCAATAATTCCTCGGTAAACAGTAGGATCAACTGATTCCCCTTGCTCATCAAGAAATATCTGGCAGCTGGTACTCATCGGGATCCTTAGAGACTTAGTCTTCTCTGGGCAATATTTCTGAATTAGATCCTTGGTATACTTCCGCTGGCTGATAAATATACCATCAGCTGACTGCTGGACCTGGAGTCCTAGGAAGTATGTCAGCTTGCCCATCATACTCATCTGGAATGAGGTCTGCATCAGCTTAGAAAACTTCTCACAGAGAGATATGTTCTTGGATCCGAAGATGATGTCATCGACATAGATCTGCACCATCAGCATGTCACCACCATCCTTGAGAAGAAAGAGAGTCCTATCAATCTTCCCTTTCCGAAATCCATTGATGGTGAGAAATTGTGACAGCGTTTCATACCAAGCCCTGGGCGCCTGTTTCAATCCATACAGGGCCTTTCTCAGCTTGTATACCTTGGTGCCTATCTCAAATCCAGGAGGTTGCTCTACATATACCTCCTCCTTTAGCTCGCCATTCAAGAATGCGCTCTTCACGTCCATCTGGAACACCGTGAAGCCGTGATACGCTGCATAGGCCAAAAACAGCCGTATCGCCTCCATTCTTGCAACTGGTGCAAAGGTCTCATCAAAATCGATGCCTTCACACTGTCTATAGCCCTTGGCGACTAAACGAGCCTTGTTACGGACCACAATGCCATCTTCATCTCGCTTGTTCTTGAAAACCCACTTGGTGCCAATCACTGACTGGTGTGATGGCCTCTCTACCAAGTCCCAAACGTTGTTGCGAGTGAACTCCGCAAGCTCTTCGTGCATGGCATTGATCCAATCGGCAGATTCGAGCGCATCTTTGATGGACGTAGGTTCCATCTGAGAGATAAAGCAAGATAAAAGCGCTCTGCCGTGCCTGGTCTGGACAGAACCTTCCGGATCACCGAGAATAGCATCAGATGGGTGATCCCTCAGCCATTTGGGAGGACCAGCGACCGCTGGTTCCGGCTGGGAAACAGGTTCATCTGTCCTGACGACTGGTGCTTCCACATTTCCACCAGTCGGAGCTGCAACATCAGCTGGTGCTGGACCTTCACCAGTTGGAACAACTTCATCAGCATCACCTTCTGGCTGGTTGTCTGAATCTCCACCAATGTTGTCAGCATCAGCTGGAACATCCTCTCCAGCTGGTCCATCACTGCCTTCTTCTTCAAAAAGGCCAGTAGGGATTCCCCCTAGATTGTTACTGGGTCCACTCAGGGAGATTGAGTGTAAGGTCTCAGCAAGGTCATTTGCATCACCGACCCTCTCAGGTTGCTGATGGGCACCTGAGGTAACTGGTTGTGAAGATGATCCATTCATCGGTCTAGTCGAACCAGTTGGTTGAGCATTGGAAGAATTCCTGCCCAACTGGTCATTGACATCATTGACCTCAGGAACATCTTCAGCCAGTTGGCGTAAGGTCCTGCGCACTAAAGT
Organism: Plectranthus barbatus; assembly: GCA_026898455.1. Classification (NCBI taxonomy): domain Eukaryota; kingdom Viridiplantae; phylum Streptophyta; class Magnoliopsida; order Lamiales; family Lamiaceae; genus Plectranthus; species Plectranthus barbatus. The sequence goes on from JAPKLW010006717.1 coordinate 14,349, forward strand.
AGCTTCATCAAAAACAACATTGCATGTTATTTCCACAAGCTGGGTCGTCTTGTTAAATACTCTGTAGCCCTTGTGAGAGGGGTGTCCATATCCGACAAACACACCCTCATCAGCTTTAGGCGAGAAAGCATTTAAGTTCGACTTCCCATTATTATGAATATAACATGGTGAACCGAATGCACGAAGATGAGCTAAAGTAGGCTTACGACCGAAGTACACTTCGTAGGGAGTTTTCTGAAGTCTGTCGTTGATCCCGCTCCTATTCTGAGTATAGCAAGCAGTCACCAACGCCTCTCCCCAGAAACTCTGACCCAAACCAGACTCAGCCATCATGGATCGGACTGCTTCCTTCAGCGTCCTGTTCCTACGTTCTGCCAGTCCATTCTGCTGTGGTTGCCTTGGAGTAGATCTCTCATGCTTGATCCCGGCTTCCGCGCAGAAATCCATCAGCGGACCATTGCAGAATTCAGTCACATTGTCCGAACGAATTCGCTTCACCACGGCTTCTCTCTGTTTCTGAGCTTGGATGATCAACTCTGGAAGAATCATCTTCACCTCATCCTTTGTTCTGAGAAGCTTCACCCATGTATAGCGCGAGTAGTCATCGACTACCACCAGCGAATATCGTCTTCCTCCAATGGTTTGCGGCGTTACTGGTCCAAACAGGTCCATATGTAACAGCTCGAGTACCTGACTGGTACTAGGGTGAACTGGCGACTGGCTCTTGAAGGATTTCTTGGTCTGTTTGCCTTGCTGGCAGGCCTTGCAAATCCCTTCCTTCTTGAACCCGCCCTTGGGAAGACCATCTACAAGATCATGCTTGGTTAGATAATTAATAGTTTTGAAATTCAAATGACTTAACCTTTTGTGCCACAGCCAGTTGGTCTCCATGGAACTGGTGGCAACAAAGCATGTATCAGTCTTCCCGCTTTGCCAGTCAACGACATATAACCCTCCTTTGCGGACACCTTTCAGCTTGGTCTCGCCAGATTCTTCATTCTTGATCTGGCACCCGGATTTGTCAAACACAATGGTGTAACCATTGTCGCACAGCTGGCTGATGCTCAGGAGGTTGTGCTTCAGGTTGGTAACAAGGGACACGTTGACAATACGCACATCATCCTTCTCTATGCATCCCTTGCTGATAACTCTGCCCTTGGAGTTATCACCAAAAATAACTGGAGGTCCTCTGACCTTGGTGAGCTCCGAAAACAAGAACTCCTCACCAGTCATATGAGCGGAGCAACCACTGTCAATGATCCACTCGCTCGACCTCTGAAGCTGATACGCATGATCCTGTTCCTGCAAGAAAAATGAAATCATTTAGGTCCCCGATCATCAGCGGGTCCTGCAGGGTTAGATCTCTGGAACATTCCTTTCGGAATCCAGATTTGAGTAATCTTCAGCTCAGTGTTACCCTTGCTGACATTACTTGTAGCCTTTCCCTTCCTCTTAAAATAATGCATGGAATTGTTTTTGGAAGGTGTGGCTGTGTGTGCAGTTCCTCTAGAAGTATTCTTCTTCTGAGGAGATCGGAAATTGCTTTCCGACCGCTTGTGCTGCCTTGGTGGTCTTTGGAACTGTGGACCACGGTGGTTAGCCTTCCTAGCCCTTGATGAAAACATTTGATTGGGCTCAGGCCTCCGATAGGTATTCCTCCTATCGGGAATTGTCCTTCTCTCAGTATTCTGCTGAGAGTGGGACCCCTTGTAAGTATGCTGGCAACTGGCATACTTATAAGGTTGTGTGTGGAACCTCTGGACAGCTGGTGCTGGCTGTCGGGTTCCACTGGCTGCTGGTGCTGACTTCCTTGCCTTGGAATATTTTGGCTTAGTCAGCTTCTTAGGGTGTGCTGGCGTCTTGTCAGCAGAGGAATTTGCCAGTCGAGGTTGTTGTCGTGATGACTCACCTCTGTATCTGGGCTGATGATTCCTTTGCTGATCAGCCATACGAGGTATGCTGGCAGCACCAGCTGGTGCTGACTCATTTACCATTCTGCCCTTACCCTTTCCAGCATTGATTTGTTCGGGTTGATTTTTGCTCAAATCATTTGAAAATCCCAACCCGGACTTATCACAGGGCTTTCTCCAATGACTTAGAGCTGCCTCTAAATCTCTGGAACCCTTGTTCAGAAAATTGATCTTATTTTCTTGCTCCAGAACAAGATTGTGGAAGTTATCTCGCTCAGTTTTAGCAATTTGGAAATCTTGGAGCAATTCAAAATGAGCCTTTTTCAGACTTGCTAGCTCTTCGCTGAGTGACCTAGATTTTTCAATCTCACTGGTCAAAATGGAAATTTGATTTTTCAGCGAAGTGTTTTCGCCAGCTAAGACATTTTTCATTTCATAAAATTTTAAAAA
>JAPKLW010006718.1:0-16708 GCA_026898455.1 Plectranthus barbatus
TTTTTTTTCCCTGTGGCTGGGCCGCGTCCATCTCACTGCTGCTGTTCGCAAACCCGGCGAGCTCTCAGCCCGGCAGGCGTGCGGGAGGTGGTGGAGCGGAGGCTCAGCCTGCGGCGGCTAGGTTTCCGCCGTGGGCAGCCTATGCGCATTGTTCTCCTGCACGAAGAAGATGGCGCGAACTCGGGAAGGTGGCTGTCTTTGAATATGCAGTGGATAGAGGCCGTGCGCGAGCTCCCTGCAAGTGCCGGCGAAGGGCAAGGGTGCTGCCGGGGCTGGCCACGCGCGAATCATCTGCGCATGGCGGTGGTTGTTGCAGCGCAGTCCTTGGCTAAGGCTGCTGCTGCCTCACGCGATTCCAGGACCGGAGAGGTTGGCGGCTCGCTGCGGCGTTCAGACGTGGCTGGGCTGCGGGTTCTTCGGCTGCCGGCAGTGCGTGGCAGCGCCGGAAAGGTGGGCTGGCGGTGGCTGTGTGGAGATTGGCGGCTGCAAGGCTGCGGCTAGTGTTTCTGCGAACCCTAGGGTTTGGTGCCCGGGCCGTGGCTTGGGCCCATTAGCCCGGAGGCGGCCCGAAGTCTGGAAATTAGGGTTTGGTTCTTGTTTTGGGCCAGAAACCCTAATTTGAAGCCCAATTGCTGTTAATACAGTTCAAACCAGTTTTCAAGTCAAACGGAGGCCCAGTTTGAAGATCTGTACTGAAAATAAATCTTGTAATAGTTAGATTTAATTATTTTTCAGTTGTAATCGCATCTGAGGGGCCACGAGAAATTTTATTTGTTTATTTAATTATTTCTCGTACTGATGTGATTTATTATGTGCGCACTAGTAAATAATAGGAAGCATGATTATTTGCTTTAATTATTTACTATTTAAGCATGTTGCAATTTTTAAAATTATCAAGCATGCTTTATGTGATTTATTTTATGTTTTAAATTGTGTCTATAAATTCCAGGAATCATATTAATTTATTATGGAATTTTGGGTGTGACATAATTTATGGAAACATAAAATAATGTGTGCGCATGAAACCTTTAGAATTAAAAATACTAAGCTGGATTTTGGTTCTTTTCTAACCAAGATCATTAGACCTCCACAAATACGGCCTCTCATTGGAAGTAATGCATTTCGAAACGTAAACTTCTACTCCAGTAGCTTGCGTTAGAAATAAATTACCAGTTCTAATGCGATGAGGTTTCTAAATAAAATATTTAGTTTAAGATGAGAAATGGGAGCCTCTGAGCAAACGTCTACTCCAGTAGCTTGCATTGAGACAACTTTCACTGGTTTCTATGATTAAACTAAATGAGATAATGAAGGATGTGAGGGGCATGCACTATGGGTCTAGTACATATGCTAAATCGCCTTTTAACATCCTGAGTTAGGATCGTGGTTACTTTGGCTTAGATGTTGCCTGAGCACAACTCATGCATGAGATCCTTGCTCAAGATCGGTGAACATGGTCTAAGGATATCCAATATGAATTTCTTTTGCCGGCGGATACCTGGCATGGAGAGAAATTAAAGGACCTATTTTGGTCTGGTCGAGCGTTTGCCGTAGACGTCTACTTCAGTAGCTTGCAGTAGATTAGCTTGGGCAATTAGAGGAAGCAAATTGCATTGTTTTATCTAAAGGATCTATGCATATTTGTTTCAATTGTTCGTAGTATGTGCTTAGTTTAACTCGCTTATTTGTTTTCAAATATGTCTTATTGCATCGCTCATCAATTCAATCGTACGCAATTCCTTGACTGGTCCAAATTTTCCTGGATGGAAAAGTGACATTGTCAAGCTCTTGGATTCATTTGGACATTTGTTTGTTCTGCAAACTCCCTGTCCGAGTTCGCCGACTGATACATCTTCTGATGAGGAGCGTGCACAGTATCACATGTGGATGTGGTTGAATGGCACGGTCAGACAATATATCTTGGCTGGCATGTCAGATGCACTGCATCCTCGTTATAGTGATGTATGGCTTGCGCTTGACATTATGCGACGTCTTGACGTAGCATATGGCAGACTTGATGGACATGCTAGATCTATTCTTATCAAGCGTATTGTAAGACAGAAAATGGGTCAGAATTGTTCGGTACGTGAACATGTGGAATCACTCATCCAGCTCATAAGAGAGTACACATTAATGGGTGGTCAAATTGACAATGATGTCAAAATTGACTTGATACTCAACACGTTACCGAAGTCATTTGATGACTTCAGAATTTCTGTTGAGAAAAACAAGAGTGAGTATACTGTTCACAGTTTGCTCAAGGATCTTGTATCAACAGAAGCTTCTTCAGTCTTTTCTGTGAGTCACTCTGATTTGCTTCCGAGTCAAAAGAGTGATGTCAAAGAAAAGAGGAATGAAGGAAGCAGTGGGAGCAGTCTTGCATTATCAGTTCATTCCAGATCTCTTGCTAAAAGTTCTTCTAAATCACGTCATAATGACATGAAGAAGAAGAATGGTAAAGGAGAGAACAAAGGAAAGAAAGATAACAAGAAGGACAAATGTTTCAAGTGTGGCAAGAAGGGTCACTGGAAAGTAAATTATCCAAGTTTGGTAACTAAGGGACAAGGTACGTCATCTTTTGCATTGCTTGTTGAAACATGTTTAGTATCAGTTTTCTACTCCTTAGTGGGTAGTGGTAACTGAGGTCACTAATCGTGTTTGCTACACTTTGCAGGGAATCAAGCTTAAGGCTTGAAGATGGCGGGATTACCATCTCCAAGATTGATGCTGGAAGTTGCTACTTCAGCTGATGGAGATTTTACTTTGAGTTTATGTTAAAAACTCTGTTTTAATTCAAGTTTCTGAAGAGATATTGTTTTGATAAACATATTTTTCATCTATTGGATTATCAGTTATTCGATAGAGTATTTCTATCATAATGAATAACAATGTTTTCTATTATGGATGATAGTCTCTTCATTACTTGATTACATAAACTATCAGTGTTCTAAGGTCTAATTTAAAGAATCTCTACAGAGATTGGTTACATCAGTCTAAGTAGTTTTAAGTAATTCATGGAATTTTGGATTCAATCCAGGTATTCCTAAGAATGGTACTTATGACAACTACTTAGAGGTATAAGATAGTAACCAAGCCTTTTAATAGGCGATTGTATCTCTATAAGTTATTTCGTGTTTGCTTTGGTTTCCTAGTTTGAGTCTACTTCCGCAGTTGCCTTAACAGGCATTGATACTGTAATCATTTTAAGATTCGGATATGTTTATCTAGTTCACTACAAGTCTTAGTCTCTTGCTTTAATCAAGAGCGTTCAAGACTAAGGTAAGTTAAACAAGACCGTAAAAGCATTATGGTTCATTCATAATGGTATATCTTAAGTGATGGGGTTTTACAGTATCTGGCAGAGAAAAGGGATTGCATCCCAGTTAACTACACCTATTATCCCTCGATTGGGATAGTGTAGGTAAAATGAAATAAGATTCTTTAAAAGTTTATAAGTTATGCCAGCTTTGCCAAATTTTCATTTCGGGAACAGCGCCAAAAGCAGTTTTATGTTTGCTTAATCTAGTATCTTCTAAATCAGTTCCAAATACCCTAGCAGACTTTGACTCTGTCAAAAGGGCAATGATGGGTAATTTGGCTGTTAAGCTGATATAAGAAACTGATTGGTTGGAAGAAAGGTTTAAGCTGGTACTTCTTTGTGTGCTATTCCAGGTAAACGAAAAAGATGGTTGCTTTGTATATCCTAGATACAAGCAAGTTGTATAGGATGAAACCATGAATCCAAATGTGAGATTGTCCTCTAACGTTTTAGAGAAGAAAATTCATATCCATCAGGAAATACCCCGTGGCATATTGAGCATACCTTGGAAGGTATGGTACCAATCGTACGATCACCTGTGTAAGGTGGTAAACCACAAACTAATGCACCAATAATTGACAATTTAAAAGGAGCATCGTTGCAGTGGGAGGTTGCCTTAACAGGCTTAATGGTACTGGTTCGTGGAAACAGTCTCTGGACTTGTTCCTAGCTTAACGAACGACATCGTACTTATCCCTTAAAGCGCAAAGAAGCTGTTAAGACAAAAGATGCAGTTTAATGACGTCAAGTCATGAATTCATAAATGAATCAGTAAAGGTTATGGTTGTGTATCAGGATCAGTGATTGCCAAATAACTTTCCAGCTATAGGCAACTGATTGATATACAAGAAAAATACTCAAATGGTAACCTAGTATATTCGAGAGTCTAGGTTAGTGAGCAAGGTATGTTTCACAACAAGATCTTCTCACTGGTTGCAACTGTTAAACCCTTTCGAATTCTTTTAACCATAACAACACATATGAATCTAAGTATCTGGAAGATAGACGATGTCATTCGTATTTTATAAACGAATACTTTGATAAAAGGTGACGACATCTGTATGCAACAACCAGATAAGTTATGTGCAGTAAAGTGAAAAGCATCGTGTCTGGAAACCAAGGAAGTTCAAATATGAATTTAAAGGAGCTTCAAAGTTATGAAATAGACATTTCGATATTGTCTATCGAGAATGAGAGTTTCATGTACCAGTTATGTGTCAGCGAAAGCGTGGTTTTCCTTGCACATTATGTAGATGGTATTTTCACATTCGAAAATGGTCTGGAGATATTATCAGGCATAAAGGATGGTTATCCGAACAATTTCAGAAGTAGGACTTATGAGATTTTGGAACATCATTTGAATTAAAGTCTTATGTTGCCACAAGAAAATGATGTTCAGGTATCTGAAGTCGCTTAAATTGATTCTGTGGTGAGTTGTTTATATCAAGAAAGATTGTTATCTTTCTATATTATAAATGAATGAAGTTAGATATCTGTACTGCTATAAGCTTGTTAAACAGATATCAATTCAACTCTGGATAGGCACATTGGTTAATGAATGAGCCTTGTGAGTTGAATGGCATCGGATATCCAGGAGGATCATAAGGAAAGGAATTGACCTCTAACTATGTGTTGGCCTTGGAGGAGGAGTTATAGGAGTCTAACACAGAAGTGTGTTACGGATTTCGGTATGAAGCCGGAGTTTTTGACAGCTTCATTAGCTTTGCAAGAAGCAGTATAACTCCGGTGCTATCCTCTAGAGGCGTGTGTTCTGATTTTGCGTAATGAAACCACATGGAATTGTGATCATGTAGGTGCAATGACAAACTCAAGGGAACGCAAGATTCACAAGGTGGTGAAACACATAGGATGTGTGGTATCACATCATACGAGAAATCATGACAAGAGGTGACGTGAATGCAGTGGGAGTGATTGACAATATAGACACACTTAATACTTTGATAAAGCAATGGTATTATGCTTTAAGTATAAGTGGGAGATTGTTGGGATTATATACTGAAAGCATATATGATTAAGTGTTTTGTACACTGGTCTTCATATATGTGTTGCTACAACAATGCTCGTTGTTGTAGTATTACTCAGGAAATAAGAGATTAATTAATTGTGACTGATTTTCATAAGCCAAATTAATTAATGAATGTCTAAAACCTTAAATATGTGGATCATGTTAGTTTGGTGCAACCCGTTCCTAATAACGTGGTAATAAAGGGGCGAGTCAGCATTGTTACCGTGGTGAAGGTTAAAACAATGTTTTATTAATTAATTATGTTCTGGGTTGAACAAGGAAGGATTAATTAATAAAGAGGGCCCATTTTATTATTTGCATCTGGTCCCTGGTTTGGCCCGTGAATTGCTCAAGCCCATTAGGGTTAGGGTTTCTCAAAACCCTAAAACTATATATAGGCCTTCTCTCTATTAGATCAATTAAGGTTTTTCAGTATATTGAGTAAAAAAGAAGAGAGAACGGAGGCGGCAATCCAGAGGGAGAAACTGATCTATTTCTCCAGATCTTGGATCCAACTTGGTAGATAATTCTCACTAGATTTCCAAGGAGCAAGGGAACAGATCAGAAGATCAGATCTGTAGGAACAACTGTCCATCGCCGACATTCAATCTCAGATCTAAGTTTACTTCATCGTTTTATTCTCCAATATAGATCTGTAGATTAAACGGTGAAGATCAGGTATTCCTAAATTCCATCCTCAACAATTAATTTTGTAGGAGCATGCAAAGGATCGCATGATTTGTTTAATTGAAATTTATTCCTGATATCCTAAGAACGATCCTTGACAAGAATTTAATTAATGGCAACTCATGTTGTCTATCGTAGACTCAAACCCTACAACACCCCCGTATTTCCATCCTCGCTGCTCAACCTGCGTATTTTAGAAACAATACGAGGGGCTGAGTACTAATGTACCCAATGGAAAACATGCCCAAAACATACATTATATAAGAGAATATGTTATGCAACTCACACCGATAGACACAGGGTTTTGTTGAAATGAACCGTGTTATCTAAAACATTTTCATTTGTGCGCTATTTTACATGTTATTATATCAGGTTATCATTTTGTAACTGGAAGTTGGCCCACTTCCGGGTTACGATGACAAGTTAGGAATGAATACACACTCAACCCACTATCATCAAGTGCACTAATCTTGGAACACACAACATCGAGACCTAATCGTATAAAGATAATCAAATTACTTTCTTTTCAGGGTTTACGGTCACCACAATTTCACCCGAGCTTATTATCTTTTCAGGCTTTACGGTCACCACCATTTCATCCGAACTTACAAGCATAAGGTAGCTAACCTATACACAATTAATAAGAGTAGCTCAAGTACTATATGTACATGGTTCTTGTCTCATTAATACCTCTCTGTTGTTAGCAGTCAAACAAAGGACAAATATAATAGCACAAAATATGCATAGCATCTCATTTAAAACAAAACATTTTAACACGTTTTTGAAAAGGAAACACACGTTTGCTTTTATACTTAAATAGTTTCCCACCTGGTGTTAGGCTTTAGGGTATAGATGCTTTCTGCTAATGTGTTTAACTTCAGGATCAACTATAACTCAAAAAGAAATAAAAATGGAACGAGATAACACGAGTTCTACTCTCTGGATGGTTGTGTCGACCTACAGGGTTCTGTGTCGGTCGATACAACCCATGTCGACACAAGCTTCCAAGTCGACACTTCCCTGTTGATATCTCTCTATCGACCATCTCTATCTATCGACACGCCTCCTGTCGATCGACAAGAGTGAGTTGATCTTCTCCTTTCGTCGGGCATCCCTGTCGATCGATACACATCCTATCGATCGACATGAGTGTTCGATCCACCTCCTTCGACAAGCGGTTCTCGTGTCAATCGACACACATTCTGTCGACCGACAGGAGTGTTCGATCGACCTCCTTTGTCGAGCAGCCTCCTTGTCGATCGACAAACAGCCCGTCCACTGACACGGGTCGTCTTCCCCGACTCCTTGCGCGGTTGAACCTGCAAAATCCGATCAAGCCCATTCCGGCCGACAAAACTCACATGCAATCACCTCTACAAGGTCCTAAGACATCCTAGAGCATGAATAACTCATCTAAACACGAAAAAATATGCAAGGAATGAGGGGGTGGAAGAGGCTCACCGGAAAATGGAGGTGGACGGCGGCGCTGATGACGGTGTAATGCAACACTATCTTCACGTTAAATTTTATCAATCCGAGTACTTTTCAATTCGCTCAAGTGAGAACTATTTACTTGTTTGAAGGTTCAATAGCTAGGCAAATCATAGTCGTTGGTAATTGTTTAACTAGGCAAAGTAGAATGTAATCAAGCATACAAGTAACATAGCAATAACAAAACATGTAATTAAACTTCACGAGCCAAAACAATTGAGTAATTTGCTTAGGTAGATCAAAATCTCAAGTTCAACAATAAGAAGATAGTGAGTGTTGATTGAATTTCTATTGTTCCAAGTTGAATCAAACTATGTTATAAACCAAGTTTAATCCCTAGGAGGTTGAGCAATCGACCCTACATTCGCTAGTCACTTGCTACGGAAAACTAGCGGTAGATGACACTAGGAATTGCAAACAGCTATGCTATAAACCCCTAGATCTCTCCCAATCGACCGTCAATTATTGCCCTACGACCTAGCCCCGCACATGGATTGGAACTAAAATCGTAAGAATATACACTTTTCACGATGATTCCGCCCGCGTGTTGGCTGTAGCGTTCACATCAACTACCTCTAAGGTTGGCTATTACCTACACCTAAGAGATAAGGAATAAGCTCAAGTGCAATTCAATCCCTCAAAGGAAAGTAAACAAGCAAATTTGATATCAACTCATAACAATATCCATTCTACAACACTCACAATTGAATTTAGTTCTTCATACCTTGACTTGGGTACAAATCAATAAGAGAAATGTGAGAATCCATTATAAAATATCAAGGTCTAAGTATGATCACCTTTGATTGCCTTCCTTGGACTTGATCTACCTTCCTTCCTTCCTTCCTTCTAGATCTTCACCAAATTGGAAGAATTTGACTTGAATCTCCTTGAATGTGGATGGGGAATGGTTTGGAGATGAATCTAGAGAGAACTCTCGTGACGGTTATTTGAAATCTGACCAAAAGTTCTTTTATGATGCAAAAATCACCCTTTTATAGACGAGCTCCCAGGGCCTCGGATCGCCTGAGCCACCTATGGCTCGCCCGAGCCATGCTGGAAACCGCAGGACTGGAAAAACTTGAACTGGCTCGCCCTGGCCATCCTCGCTCGCCCGAGCCTGCTCTCTATTGGCACAACTCAGTCTAGCCTACAGAGCTCGGCCGAGCGAGCCCTCTGTCCGCTGGGCTCGGCCGTGCCTGCTTTGCTCGGCCGGGCGGCTCCTCCAAACTCCGAAACTCTTCCTTTTGCTCCGCTTGGGTGATCCAACTTCCTTCTAATCTTTGGCTCAGACGATTTACCTCTAAAACTCACCCAAAAGTGCTATAATATGCTCAAAACCTATCCAACAACATTCAAAACACAAAAACACGACAAAAGAACAACAAAAACATATGATATGAGGGTAAAATGAATGCAAACATGGACGCTCACACATCGAAATATAGGTCATTTTACACACATATTAGGTGGCGTGCGGTTTCCGGCAATAAAACTCTACTTTCAGGCCGTCCGTATAATCCTTACAAGGTGATGAACACACCCAAACCATCAAAATCTGATTCTACCTCCAATTAATCGAAATTCCAACTCAAAACCCAAAAATAAAACATGGCAAAACCCTCACCTTCTCTCCTTCGTATCTCAGTCAATCCTCAACCTCACGGGTTCTACTTTAGCTCGAAATGAAGCTCGGAGAAAGGGCTACTCAATGGTGGCGATGGTTTGGTCAGGGGTGGCCGGAGATGGCCGGGGCGTCGCCAGAAAAAGGCTGACGGGTTAGGGTTTTAGGAGGGGAAGGGTGGCTCTCTCTCCCAAGCTTGTAACACTGTAGGAGTGAAAATGAAGTATATAACTCCTATATATTTGATGTGTCGGTACATAGTTATGTATTGATGGGATCAACAGTGGGATGTGTCATTCTCATTGACATACGAGTGAACCAGATCCCTAACATACTTCCTATGATCTTAAACCTAACTGAAGGATAAGGGGCACACACAGATTGACCACACTTTGATTTACCATGGTGGCGATTCTTACATGTATTGTACTACTCTTATTTTGGGTGTTGGCAATTTGTGTGTGGTCTGCTTAGGCTGGTCGTTTAGGTAAGCATATCCGTTTCAGGATGGTGACATTCCCTGAGGAGCTCACAAGGTTCATTATGCTAAACCCTGCAAGTTGAATTATTTAATTCAGGCATAAGTGAAAGGAGTGAGTGGTATTACTCAAGAAATAAGAGATTAATTAATTGTGGCTGATTGTCATAAGCCAAATTAATTAATGAATGTCTAAAACCTTAAATATGTGGATCATGTTAGTTTGGTGCAACCCGTTCCTAATAACGTGGTAATAAAGGGGCGAGTCAGCATTGTTACCGTGGTAAAGGTTAAAACAATGTTTTATTAATTAATTATGTTCTGGGTTGAACAAGGAAGGATTAATTAATAAAGAGGGCCCACTTTATTATTTGCATCTGGTCCCTGGTCTGGCCCGTGAATTGCTCAATCCCATTAGGGTTAGGGTTTCTCAAAACCCTAACACTATATATAGGCCTTCTCTCTATCAGATCAATTAAGGTTTTTCAGTATATTGAGTAAAAAAGGAGAGAGAACGGCGGCGGCAATCCAGAGGGAGAAACTGATCGATTTCTCCAGATATCGGATCCAACTTGGTAGATAATCCTCACCAGATTTCCAAGGAGCAAGGGAACATATCAGAAGATCAGATCTGTAGGAACAACTGTCCATCGCCGGCGTTCAATCTAAGATCTAAGTTTACTTCATCGTTTTGTTCTCCGATCTAGATCTGTAGATCAAACAGTGAAGATCAGGTATTCCTAAATTCCATCCTCTGCAATTAATTTTGTAGGAGCATGCATACGATCGCATTGTTTGTTGAATTGAAATTTATTCCTGGTATCCTAAGAATGATCCTTGGCAAGAATTTAATTAATGGCAACTCATGTTGTCCATCGTAGACTTAAACCCTACAACTGGTATTAGAGCCAGGTTGATTTTCTTAGGCTCTGTCTTGAATAAATTGAGATTAAATAAATATGTATGTTCATGGATGGATTTAAATTGTCGTGGATGTTTTGTTTTCGTTGCCTTCTCGTTTTTGGATCTGTTTTTCACCACGAGAAAATCTATGGTTAGATTTAATAGGGAAAATCATGTAATATATTTAGATCTATTTTTGTATTTTCTATTTTTTTAAATCTGTAAAAATCTGAGATCTGGAAGAATGAGCTTTGAAGAACGAAGAACAGAGAAGGTGACATGAACTAGGGTTCAGCCACCCCTCAGATCTCGCCGGCGGCGGCCACCACGGTGAGTGGCGGCGGCGGCCTCGGTGGGTGGCAGCGGCAAGGTTTTTTTTCCCTGTGGCTGGGCCGCGTCCATCTCACTGCTGCTGTTCGCAAACCCGGCGAGCTCTCAGCCCGGCAGGCGTGCGGGAGGTGGTGGAGCGGAGGCTCAGCCTGCGGCGGCTAGGTTTCCGCCGTGGGCAGCCTATGCGCATTGTTCTCCTGCACGAAGAAGATGGCGCGAACTCGGGAAGGTGGCTGTCTTTGAATATGCAGTGGATAGAGGCCGTGCGCGAGCTCCCTGCAAGTGCCGGCGAAGGGCAAGGGTGCTGCCGGGGCTGGCCACGCGCGAATCATCTGCGCATGGCGGTGGTTGTTGCAGCGCAGTCCTTGGCTAAGGCTGCTGCTGCCTCACGCGATTCCAGGACCGGAGAGGTTGGCGGCTCGCTGCGGCGTTCAGACGTGGCTGGGCTGCGGGTTCTTCGGCTGCCGGCAGTGCGTGGCAGCGCCGGAAAGGTGGGCTGGCGGTGGCTGTGTGGAGATTGGCGGCTGCAAGGCTGCGGCTAGTGTTTCTGCGAACCCTAGGGTTTGGTGCCCGGGCCGTGGCTTGGGCCCATTAGCCCGGAGGCGGCCCGAAGTCTGGAAATTAGGGTTTGGTTCTTGTTTTGGGCCAGAAACCCTAATTTGAAGCCCAATTGCTGTTAATACAGTTCAAACCAGTTTTCAAGTCAAACGGAGGCCCAGTTTGAAGATCTGTACTGAAAATAAATCTTGTAATAGTTAGATTTAATTATTTTTCAGTTGTAATCGCATCTGAGGGGCCACGAGAAATTTTATTTGTTTATTTAATTATTTCTCGTACTGATGTGATTTATTATGTGCGCACTAGTAAATAATAGGAAGCATGATTATTTGCTTTAATTATTTACTATTTAAGCATGTTGCAATTTTTAAAATTATCAAGCATGCTTTATGTGATTTATTTTATGTTTTAAATTGTGTCTATAAATTCCAGGAATCATATTAATTTATTATGGAATTTTGGGTGTGACATAATTTATGGAAACATAAAATAATGTGTGCGCATGAAACCTTTAGAATTAAAAATACTAAGCTGGATTTTGGTTCTTTTCTAACCAAGATCATTAGACCTCCACAAATACGGCCTCTCATTGGAAGTAATGCATTTCGAAACGTAAACTTCTACTCCAGTAGCTTGCGTTAGAAATAAATTACCAGTTCTAATGCGATGAGGTTTCTAAATAAAATATTTAGTTTAAGATGAGAAATGGGAGCCTCTGAGCAAACGTCTACTCCAGTAGCTTGCATTGAGACAACTTTCACTGGTTTCTATGATTAAACTAAATGAGATAATGAAGGATGTGAGGGGCATGCACTATGGGTCTAGTACATATGCTAAATCGCCTTTTAACATCCTGAGTTAGGATCGTGGTTACTTTGGCTTAGATGTTGCCTGAGCACAACTCATGCATGAGATCCTTGCTCAAGATCGGTGAACATGGTCTAAGGATATCCAATATGAATTTCTTTTGCCGGCGGATACCTGGCATGGAGAGAAATTAAAGGACCTATTTTGGTCTGGTCGAGCGTTTGCCGTAGACGTCTACTTCAGTAGCTTGCAGTAGATTAGCTTGGGCAATTAGAGGAAGCAAATTGCATTGTTTTATCTAAAGGATCTATGCATATTTGTTTCAATTGTTCGTAGTATGTGCTTAGTTTAACTCGCTTATTTGTTTTCAAATATGTCTTATTGCATCGCTCATCAATTCAATCGTACGCAATTCCTTGACTGGTCCAAATTTTCCTGGATGGAAAAGTGACATTGTCAAGCTCTTGGATTCATTTGGACATTTGTTTGTTCTGCAAACTCCCTGTCCGAGTTCGCCGACTGATACATCTTCTGATGAGGAGCGTGCACAGTATCACATGTGGATGTGGTTGAATGGCACGGTCAGACAATATATCTTGGCTGGCATGTCAGATGCACTGCATCCTCGTTATAGTGATGTATGGCTTGCGCTTGACATTATGCGACGTCTTGACGTAGCATATGGCAGACTTGATGGACATGCTAGATCTATTCTTATCAAGCGTATTGTAAGACAGAAAATGGGTCAGAATTGTTCGGTACGTGAACATGTGGAATCACTCATCCAGCTCATAAGAGAGTACACATTAATGGGTGGTCAAATTGACAATGATGTCAAAATTGACTTGATACTCAACACGTTACCGAAGTCATTTGATGACTTCAGAATTTCTGTTGAGAAAAACAAGAGTGAGTATACTGTTCACAGTTTGCTCAAGGATCTTGTATCAACAGAAGCTTCTTCAGTCTTTTCTGTGAGTCACTCTGATTTGCTTCCGAGTCAAAAGAGTGATGTCAAAGAAAAGAGGAATGAAGGAAGCAGTGGGAGCAGTCTTGCATTATCAGTTCATTCCAGATCTCTTGCTAAAAGTTCTTCTAAATCACGTCATAATGACATGAAGAAGAAGAATGGTAAAGGAGAGAACAAAGGAAAGAAAGATAACAAGAAGGACAAATGTTTCAAGTGTGGCAAGAAGGGTCACTGGAAAGTAAATTATCCAAGTTTGGTAACTAAGGGACAAGGTACGTCATCTTTTGCATTGCTTGTTGAAACATGTTTAGTATCAGTTTTCTACTCCTTAGTGGGTAGTGGTAACTGAGGTCACTAATCGTGTTTGCTACACTTTGCAGGGAATCAAGCTTAAGGCTTGAAGATGGCGGGATTACCATCTCCAAGATTGATGCTGGAAGTTGCTACTTCAGCTGATGGAGATTTTACTTTGAGTTTATGTTAAAAACTCTGTTTTAATTCAAGTTTCTGAAGAGATATTGTTTTGATAAACATATTTTTCATCTATTGGATTATCAGTTATTCGATAGAGTATTTCTATCATAATGAATAACAATGTTTTCTATTATGGATGATAGTCTCTTCATTACTTGATTACATAAACTATCAGTGTTCTAAGGTCTAATTTAAAGAATCTCTACAGAGATTGGTTACATCAGTCTAAGTAGTTTTAAGTAATTCATGGAATTTTGGATTCAATCCAGGTATTCCTAAGAATGGTACTTATGACAACTACTTAGAGGTATAAGATAGTAACCAAGCCTTTTAATAGGCGATTGTATCTCTATAAGTTATTTCGTGTTTGCTTTGGTTTCCTAGTTTGAGTCTACTTCCGCAGTTGCCTTAACAGGCATTGATACTGTAATCATTTTAAGATTCGGATATGTTTATCTAGTTCACTACAAGTCTTAGTCTCTTGCTTTAATCAAGAGCGTTCAAGACTAAGGTAAGTTAAACAAGACCGTAAAAGCATTATGGTTCATTCATAATGGTATATCTTAAGTGATGGGGTTTTACAGTATCTGGCAGAGAAAAGGGATTGCATCCCAGTTAACTACACCTATTATCCCTCGATTGGGATAGTGTAGGTAAAATGAAATAAGATTCTTTAAAAGTTTATAAGTTATGCCAGCTTTGCCAAATTTTCATTTCGGGAACAGCGCCAAAAGCAGTTTTATGTTTGCTTAATCTAGTATCTTCTAAATCAGTTCCAAATACCCTAGCAGACTTTGACTCTGTCAAAAGGGCAATGATGGGTAATTTGGCTGTTAAGCTGATATAAGAAACTGATTGGTTGGAAGAAAGGTTTAAGCTGGTACTTCTTTGTGTGCTATTCCAGGTAAACGAAAAAGATGGTTGCTTTGTATATCCTAGATACAAGCAAGTTGTATAGGATGAAACCATGAATCCAAATGTGAGATTGTCCTCTAACGTTTTAGAGAAGAAAATTCATATCCATCAGGAAATACCCCGTGGCATATTGAGCATACCTTGGAAGGTATGGTACCAATCGTACGATCACCTGTGTAAGGTGGTAAACCACAAACTAATGCACCAATAATTGACAATTTAAAAGGAGCATCGTTGCAGTGGGAGGTTGCCTTAACAGGCTTAATGGTACTGGTTCGTGGAAACAGTCTCTGGACTTGTTCCTAGCTTAACGAACGACATCGTACTTATCCCTTAAAGCGCAAAGAAGCTGTTAAGACAAAAGATGCAGTTTAATGACGTCAAGTCATGAATTCATAAATGAATCAGTAAAGGTTATGGTTGTGTATCAGGATCAGTGATTGCCAAATAACTTTCCAGCTATAGGCAACTGATTGATATACAAGAAAAATACTCAAATGGTAACCTAGTATATTCGAGAGTCTAGGTTAGTGAGCAAGGTATGTTTCACAACAAGATCTTCTCACTGGTTGCAACTGTTAAACCCTTTCGAATTCTTTTAACCATAACAACACATATGAATCTAAGTATCTGGAAGATAGACGATGTCATTCGTATTTTATAAACGAATACTTTGATAAAAGGTGACGACATCTGTATGCAACAACCAGATAAGTTATGTGCAGTAAAGTGAAAAGCATCGTGTCTGGAAACCAAGGAAGTTCAAATATGAATTTAAAGGAGCTTCAAAGTTATGAAATAGACATTTCGATATTGTCTATCGAGAATGAGAGTTTCATGTACCAGTTATGTGTCAGCGAAAGCGTGGTTTTCCTTGCACATTATGTAGATGGTATTTTCACATTCGAAAATGGTCTGGAGATATTATCAGGCATAAAGGATGGTTATCCGAACAATTTCAGAAGTAGGACTTATGAGATTTTGGAACATCATTTGAATTAAAGTCTTATGTTGCCACAAGAAAATGATGTTCAGGTATCTGAAGTCGCTTAAATTGATTCTGTGGTGAGTTGTTTATATCAAGAAAGATTGTTATCTTTCTATATTATAAATGAATGAAGTTAGATATCTGTACTGCTATAAGCTTGTTAAACAGATATCAATTCAACTCTGGATAGGCACATTGGTTAATGAATGAGCCTTGTGAGTTGAATGGCATCGGATATCCAGGAGGATCATAAGGAAAGGAATTGACCTCTAACTATGTGTTGGCCTTGGAGGAGGAGTTATAGGAGTCTAACACAGAAGTGTGTTACGGATTTCGGTATGAAGCCGGAGTTTTTGACAGCTTCATTAGCTTTGCAAGAAGCAGTATAACTCCGGTGCTATCCTCTAGAGGCGTGTGTTCTGATTTTGCGTAATGAAACCACATGGAATTGTGATCATGTAGGTGCAATGACAAACTCAAGGGAACGCAAGATTCACAAGGTGGTGAAACACATAGGATGTGTGGTATCACATCATACGAGAAATCATGACAAGAGGTGACGTGAATGCAGTGGGAGTGATTGACAATATAGACACACTTAATACTTTGATAAAGCAATGGTATTATGCTTTAAGTATAAGTGGGAGATTGTTGGGATTATATACTGAAAGCATATATGATTAAGTGTTTTGTACACTGGTCTTCATATATGTGTTGCTACAACAATGCTCGTTGTTGTAGTATTACTCAGGAAATAAGAGATTAATTAATTGTGACTGATTTTCATAAGCCAAATTAATTAATGAATGTCTAAAACCTTAAATATGTGGATCATGTTAGTTTGGTGCAACCCGTTCCTAATAACGTGGTAATAAAGGGGCGAGTCAGCATTGTTACCGTGGTGAAGGTTAAAACAATGTTTTATTAATTAATTATGTTCTGGGTTGAACAAGGAAGGATTAATTAATAAAGAGGGCCCATTTTATTATTTGCATCTGGTCCCTGGTTTGGCCCGTGAATTGCTCAAGCCCATTAGGGTTAGGGTTTCTCAAAACCCTAAAACTATATATAGGCCTTCTCTCTATTAGATCAATTAAGGTTTTTCAGTATATTGAGTAAAAAAGAAGAGAGAACGGAGGCG
>JAPKLW010006719.1:0-16704 GCA_026898455.1 Plectranthus barbatus
GGTTTACGGTCCCACCATTTCACCCATCATATCTTTCTTTCTGCTAATAAGAGTAGCGCATGTACGGAGGGTACATGGTTCTTGTCTTATTAGTGTTATCTCTCTGTTATAAATTTATTAACAGAGGGCAGATATAATAGCACAAAACATGCATAGCTGCCTCATTTAAAGCAAAATATTTTATAACACATTTTGAAAATAAAAACACGCATTTTTGGTTTTTATGGAAATAGTTTCCCCACCTCGTTCTTCGGCTTAGGCTAGATGTCTCTTGCTAGAATGAGCTCGAACAATCCTTGCTTTCAATCTCCTATAATCAAATAGGGTTCTCGAGTCAGTACGATATATCTAGGACAATACATCATAATCGCAAATAAACAGGACTCGAAAGAACTAGGGTAGAATGACAACTTATGAAACTTGAGCCTCTGTGTCGACCGACATGCAACTGTGTCGATCGACACAGACCTGGTCGACTCAGGTTCAATCGATCGACATGACTCAGTCGATAAGATGGTTGTCGAACTTGTCGATCGACACGATCTCCGTCGACCGATGCGTGTGGTTCGATATCCTCCTCTCGACGAACTCCCTGTCGATCGACACACCTCCTGTCGATCGACAGGATTGACTCGACATAACCCCATGAATCGACCTTCCCTGTCGATCGACACACATTCTGTCGATCGAAGTTGGGCGGATGAAATATCTGCGGCCGCTGTATAGAGCGCTTGTCCAGGGCACTGGAAACGAAGAGGAGAAGATGTTTGCGAGGAGGGTTTTCTCAGAGGCCTGCGCTTGCTATCATCCTATAGCTAAGGGTGTGGTTGAGGCCATATTTGCCAAACATTTGTAAGTTTCTCTCTGAAAGCTTGGCTTGTAATGTAAGTTTGTAACTTACTTTCTTGGTTTGGTGATGGATCTTGCTGAGGAATAAAATGTTGCTACTCTTGTATTTTGTTGAATAAGTTAAGCAGCAGTGTGGGTTTTCAGCCTGCATAGAATTTGCAATATCTGCCTACTTTCTTCCATTTCTGTAAATCAACTGCAGTCTCTGCCCTGTTTGTGAATTTAATTTTTTTGCTTGTATTTCATCTAGTGTTAAATATTGTCAAAATTAAGTTGTGAATGAAGTAGAAAATATTTTGATGTATTTTGATTTTGATTTTCTGATACTATTTTGAGAGATTATTAATTTATTATAATGATATTTTGTTTTTATTAATCAATATGATTATGCTCTACAGTTCACATATTTTAATAGAAAAAATAGGGTTGTACATGAGTCAAACTGTGCATGAATTATTCGAATCTCGATTTAATTAAAACTCGTTTGAGCTTGTTTATTGAACGAACCAAACTTGAGCTCTATAGTACT
Organism: Plectranthus barbatus; assembly: GCA_026898455.1. Lineage (NCBI taxonomy): Eukaryota > Viridiplantae > Streptophyta > Magnoliopsida > Lamiales > Lamiaceae > Plectranthus > Plectranthus barbatus. The sequence goes on from JAPKLW010006719.1 coordinate 1,379, forward strand.
CGCCTTGTAAGTTCGTAAATCTTTACAGTAGTGAGAAAAAAATTGAATTTGAGCATAGATATAATATTGATTTTGGAATAAATAACTTATTTTTTTAAAAAACAATTAATGAATATTTTAAATTTTCATTTAGACTCGACTTAGTCTCGATTAAGTACATGAATCTCAAATTATTTGATAAGAAAATTCGAAGCTCGACTCGATACTAAATGACTACATCAACAAAATTAAAAATGAACTTTATTATCATCTTTATGATATTATTTTTAAATAAAAACTCATCATCTTAAAAAAAAATCTCTTTTATCTCTTTTGTCTTTATCCCAAAAAACAAATGGTAATGTCTTCTAAAAAAAATAAAATAATAATAATAATAAATGAAAAATGAAAAATGGTAATGGATAATTCCCTCCTTCCATTTTCTTCCTCACACTTCTCCGTTGCCATTCGCCGCCGCCCGTACAATCAAGATGGCTCCGATCGACCCCCACTCATACACTGACTCCAGCCACCCCCTCACCACCCACATATCCCTCTCATTCTACTTCGATTTCCCCTCCTCCACCATTCTGTCGTCCGCCCTCCTCTCCCTTTCCGCTCCCCACTCCGGACCTCTCACCCTCGACACTCGTTCCCTCTCTATCTCTGCCGTGATCGACCCCGCCACTGGCGCCCCCCTCCCCTTCACTCTCGACGCCTCTCCCGACGCCTTTTTGGGGCAGTCCCTAGTCGTCACCCTTTCTAATCAGTCCCAGTTGCTGCTTCTCTCCAAAACAGCACCGACATCCTCCGCTCTGCAGTGGCTGTCACCTCCGCAGACGTTCAGCAAGTCCTATCCCTTCGTCTACACCCAATGCCACCCCATTCACGCCAGGTCGATCTTCCCCTGCCAAGACACGCCTGCCGCTCGGATCAAATTCGCAGCGAAGCTGAATATCCCGCGCTACCTTTCGTCCGTGATGGCCGGAAAACACGTTGATCGGAGGGACCCTATTGCCGGAGAGTGCCACAACGCGTGTGATGACTCGCTGTGGTGCGCCGAAGGGAGGGTTGTTGAGGAGTTTGTGATGGAGCAACCGGTGCCGCCCTACTTGTTTGCATTCGCGGTTGGGAAGTTGGCATCTAGCGAGGTTGGTCCCAGGACTAAGGTTTTCTCGGAGGCGGTACCTTCCTTGTTGGATGCCGCGGCTAGGGAGTTTGCAGGGACGGAGGAAATGATCAAGGTCGGGGAGGAGTTGTTTGGGCCATATGTGTGGGAGAGGTTTGATTTGTTGGTTTTGCCCCCGAGTTTCCCATATGGAGGAATGGAGAATCCGAGGATGGTGTTTCTGACTCCCACAGTGATCAAGGGGGATGCTAGTGCGACCGGGGCGATGCTTGTAGCTCACGAGCTCGCACATAGCTGGACGGGGAATTTGATAACCAATAAGAGTAATGATCATTTCTGGTTGAATGAGGTATACTGCTTATATGCTTTAATTTGTAAAGGTTCAAGTAATTGATTATGGTTGCTGTTGATAGCTAGTTAGCTACGCTTGTGCTTAGATTTATGGCTTCAATATATGTTTTTGATGATGCTGTGAAATGTTCAACTGATCTTTATGTATGATGCGTCTGTATGATAAGTTAAGGATTTCGAATATATGTAACCGGGATGAACAAGGGATAACTTATTTCGTAGTTGTTGAAGGGATAGAATACGGATGCGCAAATGGATGACAGAATATCTAATCAGCAGATTATTTCTTTTTGATGGCTAACATTCTATTACAAGTGAAGTCTATTACATCTTTCTTTTAGTGGTGTTCCGGCATAAATTGCAAAAGAAAAAAAATATTTATATAGTAAAGGCATAGCTGGACTGGGAATTTGATCACCAATAAGAGTAATGATCATTTCTGATTGAATGAGGTATACTGCTTATATGCTTTAATTTGTAAAGGTTTGCTTTTGATATACATTGAATGTCATCTATGATTGATTATGGTTGCTGATGATAGCTAGTAAGCTATGCTAGTGCTTAGATTCATGGCATCTGCATATGTTTTTGATGATGCTGTGAAATGTTAAACTGGTCTTTATGTATGATAAATTAAGGATTTCGAACATATGTAACCGGGATGAACAAGGGATAGCTTATTTCGTAATTGTTGAAGGGATAAAATACAGATGCGCAAATGGATGACAGAATATCTAATCAGCAGATTATTTCTTTTTAATGGCTAGCATTCTATTACATGTGAAGTCTATTACATCTTTATATAGTAAAGACATGCCTGTTTTTAATTAATGGCAATTTGTAATGGTTCAGCCGTTTTGGGTTGTGGGAGCTTCACAAGAAATCTTGGCTTCACTCCTGTGAGATTTCACAGAATGAAAGCAATATTAGTCCTTCACTTGTCTACTAGTTTCAGTTTTGGCTCAACTGGATGGATTTAGCTGCTGGTGTCTTGGGTTGATGACTAAGCTTGTGCTTGTAGGGTTTCTCGGTGTATGCTGAGCGTAGAATAGTTGAGGTTGTGGAAGGAAAGGAAAGGGCTATGCTGAGTATTGGAAGAGGTTGGAAACGACTGGTTGCGCTAATGGAGAGGTTTCAAGACAACATGGAATTCACAAAGCTAAAAACCAACCAGCAAGGAGTAAACCCAGACGACGTACATTCTGAAGTTCCTTACGAGAAGGGATTCCAATTTCTGTGGCGCATTGAGAGACAGGTAAGCACATATTTGCTGTATATTCCACTACTTGGTTGTTATCTTCGTTTCACATTTTCATTGAAAAGCTTAATCCATATTATTTCTGTTTTATCTACAGATTGGGAGGCCTGCATTCGATGACTTTCTTAAAAAATATATTGCCACCTTCAAGTTCCAGTCTATTGACACCGACATGTTTCTTGATTTCCTAAAAGCAAATGTTCCTGGAATAGAAGATCAAATTGATTTAAAACTATGGACCGAGGGTACTGGCCTCCCTCCAGATACAATGGAGCCTGCTTCTGATATCTACGCAAATATCGTGTCTCTGGCTAATGAGTTTGAGTCGGGTAGAATGCCGAATGAGGATGAAGTTTCTCACTGGGGAGGCCATGAATGGGAGCTTTACTTACAAAACCTGCCTAAATCTGTCGAAGCTTCGCAGGTACAACTAATGAACTCCTGTACTATGATGACTTTCGCGGATCAATACAGTTTTTGTTCCTGCACTGCAGCTAGCAGCTCTGGACGAACGCTACAGGCTTGCAGAATCAAGAGATTACGAGATTAAGGTGGCGTTTCTTCAGCGTGCTATTGTATCAAGGTGCAGTAGCTATTACAAGGAGGTTGAGAAAACTCTGAAAGAAGTTGGACGGATGAAATATATCCGGCCACTGTATAGAACGCTCGTGCAGGGCACCGGAAATGAAGAGGAGAAGATATTCGCGAGGAGGGTTTTCTCAGAGGCCTGCGCTTCGTATCATCCTATAGCTAAGGGTGTAGTTGAGGCCATATTTGCCAAACATCTGTAAGTTTCTCTCTGAAAGATGGCTTGTGTTGTAACTGTTTCTTCTTGATCGATTAGCCTGCATGGAATTTGCTATGTCTGGCAGCTTCCGTTTATGTAAATCAACTGCAGTCTGCCTGTTTGTGAATTTTAATTTTATGTTTGTAAATCAAATAGTATTGAGTAATTGTTACACCCTCCGTTCCACGAAATTAGTCCCATTTGCCTTTTTTGTTCGTCCCATCTAATTGTCCCATTTCCTAAAATGGCAAACTTTTTTACACTAATCAATAAAATATTAATTCCACTACACTCACTAACATTGGTTATCGTGCCAAAATCAAATGGGAATAATTACATGGGACGGAGGGAGTAATATTTAGTGAGCGAGTCTCTTGCGAGATGTGCCAATCTATTCGGAATCTACTTTATATTGAACTCATTTTGATCGGAATGCAGATTTTCGATCGGTATGAGTGCATTCTCATCAGAATGAGAGCATTTCGGTCCGAAATCAGAGAAATAATATTTGGATTGCAAATGAGAGCAAAATTTTGTCATATTCAATTAGGAATGAATTTAACCATGATTGTAAAACTCGCTAGGCAATAGTGGAGTGCTCGGGTGGGAGGCCTAGCGCCTAAGTGGTTTAAGTGGGGTTTAATAGTTTTCTAGGCAGAAGTTAATTGGTAAGCTAGTTTTTTATATTTAATATTTATAATATATATTTATCAATAAATACAGATTAAGATTATATAAATTTTAACTATTTTTTTAAAAAAATATAAAAAGTAGGCCGTCTGAATCGATTAGATAGCACGTAGCCTATTTAGTCAGCCACCTAGGCAGCGCGTAGTAAACTTAGTTAGCTATCTTGATAGGCGGCCTAGGTGGTGCTTATATGTATTCAGTTTGATTAGGTACTGCATAGCGCCTAAGTTCCATTTAGGCGGAGATTTTTATAAGAATAAATTTAATAAATAAAAACTCTAAAAAGCATGTGAACTAGAAATGTGTAGGTTTTGAATCAACCTATGTAGCTACTTGGTTTCATATATAGCAATTTCAATGAAATTAATCTAAGATGAAAAATATAATTTTGAAGTGGGTGGCAATCAACAAAACCATTTCCTCATAATCAAGCATCAACAACTAAACTAAACTCAACAACTCCACCATATTTGATTGAATCAAATCTATATAAATATGTATGCATACCTCTTTTATTCATCAACAAATCAAATCAAAATTTCAAAATCTCATCTTCATCCAAATTCAAGATGCCCAAACTTCTTCTTCTCTCCTTACTATTGCTAGCTGCAACTTTGGCTACTTCAACCCGAATTCTCGACGACTCGACCCAACAACCCGACACTTTACCACCGCCGGAGATCGATATCCCATCTCCGGTGGCGCCGCCAATCCCAGATGAACCCGCCCCCGTCATTGCACCCGTTTCCGACGAACCGGCTACCCCGGCTGCGGTGGCGCCACCGGTCTCAGATGAGGCAGCCCCCGCCATTGCACCCGTACCCGACCTCCCCAACTCCAAAACGCCACTACTCACCGGCGGATCAGCCGCTGCCACCGGCGCCGAACCCACGTTTTCTTTCTTCATGCATGACATCCTCGGTGGGTCACACCCCTCTGGCAGGGCGGTTGCCGGAATCGTGGCCAACTCCGACGCCAACAACCTCCCCTTCTCGAAAAACAACAACCAGATCTTCCCCATCAACGGCGGCGTGCCGCTCAACACCATCAACGGCGTCATCAACAACAACAACATCCCTTTCCTCGTCGGCCTCGACGGCTCCCCGTCCAACACCGTCGTCCAGAGCAACGGCGGCAGCAGCGTGGTATCCGGCGGAGGCAACAGCCAGCCGTTCGTGACGGCGGGGCAGCTCCCGGCGGGGCTGACGGTGCAGCAGCTGATGTTCGGGTCGGTGACGGTGGTGGACAACGAGATCACGGAGGGGCACGAGCTGGGGTCGGGCGTGATGGGCAGAGCGCAGGGGTTCTACGTGACGAGCTCGAGCGACGGCAGCAGCCACACGCTGGTGCTGACGGCGATGCTCCACGGCGGCGGCGAGCATGGGGAGATTGTGGATACGGTGAGCTTCTTCGGAGTGCATCGGACGGCGACGCCGATCTCTCACATCGCCGTAGTGGGAGGAACGGGGAAGTATGAGAATGCGAAAGGGTTTGCCGCCATTGAAACTCTTCCACATGTGGATCAACACACCACTGATGGCGTCGAAACCATTACGCATTTCACTCTTCATCTTACTCCTTGAATGCATCTCTCTCTCATTGTGTATTTTCTGTAATTTTTATGTTGCATGTATTATTATGTGATCTTTATGTATAATTATGGAGTTTGGAGTTTAATATTTTATTTAAGGAGTATTATCAATTTTGGATCTAAAAGGTATCTTAATTATTAATTCAGAATTTAAAAGATATTTTTTAATGAGGATAATTTAGAACCCGAGAAAGATTATAATTATGAATTTCATCATGAATTTAGGATCTTTCAAATTCTAAACTGAGAAATATTTATCTTTTAGATCATGGTGTGATAATACTCATCTATTTATGAATATTAAAATAAATTTTAAAAGAAGAACTATGTGGTGGGGAGGTGCACAACACCCTCTGCTGTGTTGTGGTAAAAACACAGCAGAGGATCCTCTCCCCAAGTTTAGTTCGTTTATTTTTTTAGTCGAATTTCAATTTTTTTATTGAACACTTCGAACTTTGAAGCAGAGGCGGACACATATATTGAGTTGGGGTACACTTGTACCCCATATTATTATTAAACATATATATTTTTAATATTTATATATATATTTTTTTATTATTTATTTATGTATAGTATTATATATTGTACCCCCAATTTAATTTTACTTATATATTGTATCCCCATTTCTAAATTTCTGGATCCGCCTCTACTTTGAAGTTCATGAACTTAGTTGAGCCTAAATTAATTATCTAAATTTAAATTATATTTTAATTGAATGGAAAAATTATTTATTCTAAAATAATATATTATATTTATACTCAAATTTAAAGTTTTCACTTAACTACACATATTTATATATCATATTTGTTACTCTTAAAATAATGAGAAAAAATTAATTTATAAAGTTAATAATAATATATTTCATACTAATTTTTTCTAATCAACCCAAGAGTTAAATACTGCAAAGTTCAAATTTTGTTTATTTAATAAATTAGTTTCACTAAATGAATTTTTATTAAGTCGAGACTCAAGTAGTTCGCGAACAGTTTCATTTGACCGCTACGAAAAAAAATATAATACCTACTTTACCCCCAAACAACAACAACAATTCACACCTCGTCATAGCCAAAGTTTCTTTTTCCTCATTTCTTTCTTATTTTCACATTGCCTCTTTTATCTCATAAAATACTCCATTATATTTGAAAAAAAAAGATATAAAGAAAAACATTACAAATCGTCGATTTTATTTTTTCCATATTTTAAACTAAATTATAATATAATTTAGGGCTATAGTCTCATTAACGTTTATAAGTTGCACAAATTTATGGATTTACCATTGAATTACATCATTGCTACTACCAATTATAATTATCCCTTGCAAGACCAAATACATGTGACATGACATCCCTTGTTTTGTTATAATCCACACAATAAATAGAGGTGAGGTAAGAAAAAAAATTCTTCCGTGAAAAAAATGAGAAAATGATACGTTATTCACGTATCCAGACACACTTTAGATAATAAACTCTTATGAAGAATTTTAGAGAAATATTCGATATTATTTCATCAACTTCTGGAGCTATAAATAAGAAATAAAGATGTGGTTTAGCTAGACTCAAATCCCATGATTAACTCGAATCCTAGATTATGCGCTAATTACAAATCCTAAGGATATCAACAAATCTCAAGAGACTACTGATAAAAAGATAAAATTATAAAGACTCAAATAATACTAATAGAAATCATATCCCGTTAAGCACATTGAGATCTATTTTGCTCGGCTTGATCTCCTCAACGTCTTTGTAGCCATCCCTTCCGCTGATTCTCTCATTATTGGAGTTATGCTCAGTTACTGTATTAAAAAACTGCTTGATTATGTTTATAATGTTGTTTAATTATATTTATCACATTATTAAAAAAACAATTTAATATTTAAACAACACGATAAACATAATCAAGTTTTCTTATTTTCTCATGGGCACTTTTTTTTATGTATATATTAATACGATGAATATTATTGTTGATAAAAATCTCACATACTTTATTTCAATATCAAGATTTCTTTATTCAAAAAATCTTTATACATTTGATATTCATCCCTTGAAGTGTTTCCAAAGAGACGGATATGATTAGTTTTGATTTAATTCATATAATATAGAGTTTGTATTTGTCGACATATGTAGGATGACCAAAAAGATATTGGAACAAGTTTGAAGGTGTGTAAATTGGAATAATTACAAATTTACAACATTAATTGTTGATGTGATAGAAGAGAAGACTTCCCATTGACTACGAGTCTACGACGGTGACGACTTCTCCTATTTCAATCATTCTTCATTTCTTCTTCATGCCAATTAATGTTGTCACATTTGAATAATTGACTTAGACCTAGCTCCTTATAAGTTCTGTAAAATAACTTATAAATTGATCTTCAACATCTATAATAAAATACTAAAATAAGTTATTTCAAACTCATATTTTCAAGTAAGGTTTTAAATGAACAAAACTGATCGCGAGCTATTTAAGTCTCGATTCGAGAAAAATTCGTTTGAGTTCGTTTAGTGAAGCGCTTTTATTAAAAATTCGTTTTGAGTTCGTTTGAGCATCATATATAGTATTCGACTTGTGAGCTCGTGAACAAGCTCGTTATCTAAAATTTGTAAGAAATATGAGAAAATTAATTATATAAATGTAATATTTTTGCGATTTAAGAGTAACAGTAATGATAAATTTTTTTAGTAATGAGAAAATTTTGAGTTTATCATGGATATGATATTAATTTTAGAATAAATAATATTTTCTTTCAAAATAATAATGAATATTTTAAATATATTCTAAATTTAGAATATTCATTATTTAGACTCGATAAAGGCTCGATAAAATAAGTGAACTTCAAAGTATTTGATAAAAAAAGCTCGAAGCTCAACTCAATACTAAACGAGTCAAACTTGAGCACAACACTACTTGGCTCGACTCGGTTTGATTACGCCCCTAATCCCGAGTGCTGATATAACTTATTAAATAAGTTTGATGCGTAAAATTCACTCCAATTATTATTACAATTGCACTATAAATATCTACCAAGATTCAAAACCATATCCCATAATCCCATGCAAAAATAGCCAAAAACATGAGTCTCCTCCTCTGCAACAGCTTCTTGCTGCTCCTCATCTCTCTACTCTCTCTCTCACATCCCTCACATTCATCGCAGCAGCCACACACACACCGCTGCCTCGACGACCAGGCGGCGGCGTTGCTGCAGCTGCGGAGAGACGTCCTCAGCCACCACAACTCATCCACTGCAACCTTCGATGATAACTCATCCATGAAGGTGGCGAAATGGGACAACAAAACAGACTGCTGCTTGTGGGATGGCATCACCTGCGACCACTCCGGCAACGTCGTCGGCCTCAACCTCAGCTACAGCCGCATCTCTGGCGATATCGACGCCGTATTCACTCTCCGCCACCTCCAGCGCCTCAGTCTTGCCGGAAACAACTTCCGGTACACACCAATCCCACCCGGTTTGGAGAGGCTCACCAACTTAACTCACCTGAATCTTTCCTATTCATGCTTCTCCGACCAGATTCCGGCCGGGATTTCGCGGTTAGTGAAACTGGAGTCTCTTGATCTGTCAACTTTGTTTTTCTGTGAGTTGCCCCCCACTTTCAATGATCCCAACTTCGATCATGTCTTTGCTTTTGAGGTGCTTCATAGGCTGAGGCTTGAAAAGCCAAATCTTGAGACCTTTGTCCGAAATCTGAGCTCTCTTACAGAGCTCAATCTTGATTATGTGGATCTCTCAGCTCAAGGCTCCACCTGGTCTGAAGCTCTGTCGGTGTTACCTAACCTTAAATTCTTGTCTCTCTCCCACTGCCGTCTGTCCGGTCCCATCCACTCTTCATTCCAAAACTTGAAATCTCTAACCTCTCTCAAGATTTACGACAACAATCTCTCCTCTGAGGCACCCCATTTTCTAGTCAGTTTCAAACATTTGCGTGTGTTGAATCTTGGATCCACCCAGCTTTATGGAAACTTCTCTCCTCAAGTTTTTGTCTTGCCGAGATTAGAAACCATTGATCTGTCGAAAAACCCGGTTCTCTCAGGTGAGTTGCCTGAGTTTCCTGTAAACAGCTCCTTGCAATGGGTTGCTGTCTATGAAACCAGCTTTCATGGCAAACTGCCTATTCAATTGGCAATTTGAAGGCCATGACAAACTTGCTTCTTTACACCTGCAACTTTTCTGGGCCAATCCCACCATCGTTTGCAGACCTCACTAGTGCAGTTGAAGTAGACATTAGCTACAACAACTTCGAGGGTCGGATCCCGGCTCTCAGAGGTAGCACTGTCCCAAACCTTCAAGACCTTCGGTTATCTTTCAACCGCCTCTCTGGGCCCATACACCCTCTAATCTTCACTCTTCCATCCCTAAAAACTCTCTACTTGAATGACAACCGTTTGAGTGGAGAGCTTGAGGGATTTCCTGCCTCCACTTCTGTGTTGGAGCATGTGGACTTGAATGGGAACAACCTCAGTGGGGAGATACCTGCATCCATGTGTGAGATCCCAAGTCTCAGTTTTCTCTCACTAGCTGGCAACAACTTCACCGGTTCGATAATGATTGAAGCATTCAAGCATGCCAGCAACTTGACGAGGCTAGACCTTTCTTTCAATAGCTTAGACATCAAGAATGATGATCCTGATTTGAAGTTTCCTAGCTTGGATGAGCTGAAGTTGAGCAAATGCAACTTGAAAGAGTTCCCACCTTTCCTCGAGAATCAAGAAAAGTTGAGGACTTTGAATGTCTCAAACAATCAAATCCGAGGGTATGTTCCTAACTGGTTGTGGACCATCCCTCTTAATGAGCTGGATCTTTCATACAATGAGGTGGATTTTTCAGACAACACCACATTATCTCCTCTGTATTTGATGAAGTTGGTGATGCGCTCCTGCTCTGTGTTCAAGTTCCCGGAGTTCTTGAAATTGTTAGATGGATTATGGTATCTTGACCTTTCAGGCAACAGAATGAAGGGCCAAGTGCCCAACTGGATTTGGAAGGGCACCCTTCAATATGTCAACATTTCACACAACAGTCTTGACTCCATGCAAGAATTCCTCCCCGAAATATCCATGAACTCGCTGGCGACCCTTGATCTTCGCAGCAATCTGCTTCGAGGGTCGCTTCCATCCGGGATATGCAACCTGAGCAGCCTCTCAATTCTTGATGCTTCTAGAAATCATCTGACCGGATTCATCCCTGGCTGTCTCGGCTTGATGGGCAATCTCACTGTCTTAAACTTGCAGGGGAATTACTACAAGGGGATCCCTTCTGAGTTTGCTTCAGACAGCAGCTTGAGGTCTCTGAACATCAACAGCAACCTCTTGGAAGGTGAGCTGCCGAGGTCATTAGCAAACTGCAAAATGCTCGAGGTTTTGGATCTCGGAAACAACATGATCACAGATGTGTTTCCTTTCTGGCTGGATGAGCTTCCCAACTTGAAAGTTCTGGTGTTGAGGAAGAACAATCTCTACGGTCAAATACAACTCCCAAGTTATAAAAACTTCTCCCTCCCGAAACTCGGGATCATCGACCTATCTTCCAACCACTTCACCGGAGACCTCCCGGGGGAGTTTCTTGCCGGCATGGAGGAGATGCTGATGGACAGAGATATCAAGTCAAGAAACCTCAAAACGATCAGACAATACGAATACTATCAAGATTCAGTGACAATCATGAGCAAAGGAAATGAGATGCAGCTTGTGAGGATACTAACCATTTTTGTGTCACTTGATTTGTCCAACAACAGGTTTCATGGGAAGATCCCTGGTGGGATTGGGAACATGAAGTCATTGATAGTCCTAAACTTGTCAATAAATGGATTCGAAGGAACCATCCCTTCGACATTGGGTGACTTGGTTGAGCTCGAATCCTTGGACCTCTCAAACAATGGCCTCTCCGGAGTGATTCCTCAGCAGCTCACCAGCCTGACATTCATGTCTTTTTTTAATGTATCCAACAACAACTTGATAGGGAGGATACCTACGGGGAACCAGTTCTATACCTACGAAAACGACTCGTATCTGGGGAACCCTGGATTGTGTGGACAGCCATTGTCAAGAAAATGCTTCAAGCTGCAGCCTTCATCAGAGGTTGAGGTTACAGAAAAGGAGAAGATGTTTGACTGGAGATTTGCAGGATCAGGTTATGCATGTGGGATAGTAGTTGGATTTGCTCTTGGTTATGCATTTTTCCCAGATTTTGGATATCATAGAGGGCGTTTGAAGCTCCAGAGAAGGGTCAGAAGTCGATGAGGATGATCATCAACTTATTTTGAACCCTTTGGTTAAGCCGGAGACAAGCAAAAACAGTGGAAGCATATTCAAAAAAAAATATATCTTCACATACATGTGATCTTTAAAGCTGTGTGTTATTTTTATTATTTTTTTAAATTTCCTTATCTTAAAAAAAAAAAGTAATTAATTTTGATGCACACCCCTAAGCAAGAACTAGCGGATTCTTCTAAAGAGTTAAAATATAAATTATATTATAAGCTACGATTATGATTTTATCAAATATATTATAAATTATGAAACATAAAAAATTATTTGACCCTCAATAATTATTATCTTTCTAGTGAAGGGAGAGACTAGAACAAAAGAAATAGGAAGATTAAAAATAAGTGTTTTTCCTTCCTTTTTTTTTTTGCCATTTTTCCTTTTTAATTTGTCAATAATTCTTTAAATGTTTTTAAGTATAATTATATGTTTATTTAAATATTCAGATCTTTAAAATATAAATACATATTTTTCCTTATAAATTTAAAATAAATTTGATAATTTGAGCATTTATTTAGGAACATATTATATACTTTGTGACATAATTGAAGAAATTACAATAATTTTTAATATATTTGCATGATGTCGTGTAATTTTACAAATGCTAATGTGTCATCGGGCAAATCATGTCAACTTTCTATCATCGGAAATTTGCTATCGTAATAAATTTGAAATAAAACTGATAGTTTACATTATATTTTGATAATATACATGGTTTATAATACATTTTAAAAATCAGTATAATTTGTAATATAGTTGATATTGTATATTTGTACCCTTATTCTATGATGCATAGTTTTTAATCAAATGGACTATATAAACACCCTAAGCTAAAGCTAAATTTCATGGAAAAGGGTTTGTAATTTAATACCAAGAAAGGTCATAGCCACACATTCATTCTATGGATATATTTCAAAGATTCTCGCAAGAATATATCTATCAACTAATTTGAGTTTGATATAAGTTCTGCACTCGTAAGTGCGAAGTATATTTACTAAATATCTAGAAGAATTCTGAGAAAAGAAAAAAATCTTGATAACTAAAATTCAACCCTTGATAAAACTTTGACAACTCTACTTACAAGCGCGTTTTAAGTTTCTCGATTGTTCGAGATGTTGGCGAGGGTGGCAATTGGGTTGGGTTTGGGTTGTTAAATAGGGTTAAGATATGTTACTAATATGTTACATGCCAATCCAAACTCGACTCATTTATTTTTCGAGTCAGAAAAGTTAACCTGAAACTGACCCAAAATGACTTGCTTAATCATGGTGAAAAATTTAATCTTAATCAACATGACCTATTTAATACGAAATTACAAATTCAATTCGTATGAGTTTTGTGGGTCAACCCGAAATTCACTCGAACCCATTTTTAATTGAGTTTTGTGGGTTCGACCAGAAATTGACCCGAATCCAAAATGAGTTGACTCAATCTATTTACATCGTGTTAGATTCGTGTCAGGTTGTTTTATCCAGTCGGAGATTAATGCCCGTAACATAACATGAAAATTCCATGTGACATCAAAGGGTGATTTACATATCTATCAGATAAATTAAAAGTGTGGACACAAATTGAAGACCAAAAAAACTTTAAATGTGGACACATATAATCACTTTGGGAATAGAAAACATGAAGTGTAGGTTAATTTGATAAATAGTGATTGGAACTAATTTCCAACTTCTCACTAGAGAAATTAATTGGAGAATTATGTAAGATATATTCGAATTTTACTTTATGAATTATTTTATATAAATCGCGTGAGACGGCGAGATAATTATCGGGAAGAATTATTCGACTCTTTCTTTTCTAATTTTCGGCCATAAGCCCATTGGGCTCAATTAATTATTTTGGCCCAGCCATAATATTAAAGGCAAAAACTTGCGTTATGCACGCCTAAACGATTTAGGCGGGTTTTAACCATACTCAAATGGGTTCATCCATCCCAAATAGGGTTTTTTAATCCCCAATTAGGGTATATTAGATGAATTTAGCTTGGATTAGTAGATAAAATTCGTCTAAACCGTTTATACCTGCCTAACCTGAGACCTTCCCAATATTAAAAGGGAGTTATTCTAGTGGGATCAATTATATTAATTGGTCACACACTTCTATTGGGCTTCAAGGAATTAAAATCAAAAGGAAGAAGGCCCACTAGTTATTTTAATACTATTTTGGAATTTAATTTCCAACCTTAGTCAATTAATTTATATGTGGGAAATTATTCAAGGAATAAAGGTATCTATTGTATTTCGATATTAATTATTGTTGAGATTAATTCCGAGGGGCGAATTCCATGAATTTATTTTATTGGCCCATGTTACTATTTTCGGCCCTTGTCATATTTGGGCTAGGAATTATTTTGATACAAATTGTATTACATACTTGGTTGGTCTGAAATTAAATTGAAATGGTTGTGGCCATTCAAATAAATCAAGTGAGGCCCCAAGTTAAATAAAATAAGATCAGGCCCAGATGGCCTATGTGGAATTAACGAGGGTGAAATTACATTCTGATTGTTTTGATTAATAAATATCGTTCTTATTTTTTTTTCTTTCAGCATTTCATAAATTCCATCTAATTTATAAAGGGGAAACATGGAATTCTTATCTGTTAAGGAATTTTATCTAATTTTTTTTTTGTTTGAGAATTTTATCCAAAGTTTTATTTCTTAGGGAATTTTATCCAAAATAATTTTATGTGTGGAAATTTTATCCAACTTAACTTAACTAACCACCCGTTAAATTCCATGTAGTGTCCAACTCATTAATAATCCACGTAGATGTTAGTTGAACGCGACGTGGACATTATGTGGGATTTAACATGTGATTTATCGTTAAAAAAATTAATGTCAATTAAATTGGATAAAATTTCCAAACATAAATTTCTTTTGGATAAAATCCCCTAATAAATAAAATTTTGGATAAAATTCTGTAACGCCCCCAACTGACTTTCCCAATTTGGGGCCACATTACATTGATGTTTCAGGTTTTGCCAAACACAATTTAAGAAATGATAAGCGGAAGACTTTAATTTAATTAATGCATAAGAGTATTCCACAAAGTACTTCGAGTCAGGGTTTAAACGACAGTATTTAAAAGATACATAAACCAAGGGAAGGAAAGTTCAGAGAGTGTAGCAGCGTGTGTGTAGCGTGATGGTGACATGTATATGAAGATACATGTCACAGGATCTCTTATTCTTCCAATATAAACATTTTATTCGCCTGCTTACACCCTGCTACTCCCATCCATGCCGCTAACCTGCA